>JAOXYD010243254.1:0-16949 GCA_028565735.1 Pinacopodium congolense
CATAAATTAACACAATTAATCATCCATAAACACATTCAGCATGATAACTTAACTGAAATTAAACATTAAGCACAACAGTTAACCAAAGAAAATGACAAATATAAATTAAGCTACAATACTTTGATTAATTCAAAATAATAATAATAATACATCAAATTAAGAGTTTAAAATGAACCAAATCACATCCCCAGATGGTATTCTAGCTTAGAACTACATGACTACAGCTGCTGGAACTCCAAATAACCTGAAAAACCCAAATTATAAAAGAAAGAAATGAAAAATAACCTAAGACTACTTTGATATGAAAACTAAGGTGTTTTGATCCTAAAATTAATGCCTAAAACACCTGGGAGAGGTCCCTTTATAAAGGGATTGAACAGCTACAAGTGGAGGAAGAAGACAAGCTGCAAATGTTGAAGATTGAGGTAAAAAATTACTATTACACATTCATTAACAACTCCCCACTGTACATTAACGGCACCCTGTTCATCCATCAACGTGACCCTGGCAGGGTGCCATTGGTGATCAACGTGACCCTGGAAAGGTGCCGATGATCGTTAACTTTTGACAAAACTTCCATCTTTTTACTCCAATCTCTATCTTTAGGCTCCCTCCTGCAAAGTAAATATAATAAAATATAAGTGGCACATTAAAGCACTAAAATAGGGTTAAATTAACATCAAATAACATAAAAATTACTATAAATTGAACCACTAACACATATTAATCAATAAACAACAATAATTAATCATAAATAACATATTTATTGATTAAAAACATATAGTTAAGAATATAATGAAAGAGAAAGGATTTTGATTACATGGAATGAATTCTAACTTAACACTAATCTTTAACCATATTGATCCACTCCTTAGAACCTTTAACGCAACTTGAATACCTATTATAGTAAATTAAAGGAGAAATGAAAAAAAAGTTAAACCTAATTTGTAAATTTTTTTAAAAAATAACTAAAATTATTTGTAGAACTCTATAAAATATGCTTAAGTATGTCTTAGCTGGGTCTAGGGATGGTTTAGGGAGTGAATGATCCCATTTGTTCTTTAATTCCATGATGAAAAATTTCTCTAGAGATATCAATGGCTCTTGAAATCAAACATCAATGGCACCATTTCACACCCATGTTGTAATATTTAAAAAATTAGAATTTACTAGTAGAGAATAACGAACATCATCTGAACCACAGATTCTCACCATTGTGGACCGAAAGTTGTTTAGTGAGAGTCATAGTATGGATCATGACTGTGAGGTTGGTCGTGATTTTGCTCATGTAGATCTCAATTGAGTTTCATAGCCTACACCCTAGCTATAACTTATGTTATGATTTTGTCCAATTATTTTTTTCTAACTGCATCCTTGAACCTCTTTTCACAGATGTTCAGTACAAAACTTATGTTAAGGATTAGCCTATATTTTAAACAACAATACATATAAATTAGACAATTTAATATCAAAATAAGGGTGATAATATATCAAATTTTGCTCTAAATTTCTATAAAATACCAATCCTGACAATTTGAAAACTCCCTATACAATAAGATACACATTACAATGAAATCTCAATTGAAATCTTAGTAACTAAGGCTCAAACATGCTCAAAGATTTATGAAGATGAAATGTATGCTTTATAATCCTCTCGAAAGTTTTTCAATGAAAAAAAAATAAACTCTACTTGAATTGGAATTACAAAATCTCAACTTCATTCTTAAAATCATAAAATCTTAAAATTAGTACTTAACATTCATAATAATGATTAAAAAATGATCACTTTGATCTCATGAAAGCTCAAGTCTCATAAAAAACTTGAACATCATTTAAGACAAGTATTTATAGCCTTATCAACCTTAAAAACCTACTATTAGTGAATTTTAGTTATGACGGCAAGTTGAAAAGTTATTAAACCCAAAATATAGACATTACTATTTTTCATCAAACTTATATTCCATGTACCCATCTTTTGAAATTTTCATCATGAATTAAAACATTTTACTATCAATAAAGCTTGAATTGAAACCTATATAGGTTCAACAACTCCCCTGATGATGAGAAAACGTGCCATATTAGAGAAATAAAACTACATTCAAAGTAAAATAAATCTCCCTATAAGTCCATGCTTCATATAAAAATCACTTCAACATGTAAGCATCACTCCACCTTAATTCTTACATTACTGTAAGTTTTACTCCCCTTAAATTTATACTTTATTGTGTCATAGAGCCATAAAACATAAAAGGGATCTAAATTGACTTAAGGCATTAAAATCATAATTCAAATGTCATAAGCAATATTCAAATGATAACTCCTCCTACATAAGGCATCTAATGCCACTGAATCTCTCCCCTTTTTTGACATCATTAAAAAGTTATTCATAAACACTCATGATTTTTAAAATTCACACATGACTTCTTTCTATCTAAAAGAATATGATTAGAATCAAAATCAAAGTAGTCAGATAAATTTAAAGATGCATGATTATGATACCAAAAATCATAATAATATGGTTCCATATAAATATCTAAAAATGAATTTAACCACTCAAGGACGAAAATTTTATTATTTTATTGAAATATGGAATGTAATCACACATTAAACATAATATCAGATCCATTAATGGTAAGATAAGGCAAACTATTTATCATACCATTATAGAGCTTTTTATTCATAGGTTTATGATAGGGATGCATTTTACAGTATTTATATATGTGTTTCAAAGTGATTTCATCCATATTTTGATGTTTAAAGTGCCTAATTTGTGTTCTATTTGAATTTAAATGTAGGATTAATCATTGGACATAAATACTAGTTGAAAACTGAAGCAAGGGGAGGCTAGATAGGGACTTAAATATTAATACTTAAATGACACCATTTAAGCTCCTAATAACATCCCTCCCCCAATTTAATTCATTTTCCTAACTTCTTCAATGATGGTTGATTCAAGGGTCATTTTACTCTATCCAACTACCATTGCAGTCCAATGAAAGGTTTTCTTACTCCAAAACAAAGGGAAAACTTGACTTTTCACCAACAAGACCTCTCCAACCCTAATAAGGATATATTTAAGGAAGAATAAACCATTTTATTTAATTTTTAGCCTCCCACTTTACAAGCTATGTTTTCTTCTTATTTTCTTAGGTTTTAGGATTTTGTTTCATATCTTTTCTTGTAGTTTCAGATTTTGTTCTTAGTTTCTTTATTTAAGATGTTGAACTTGAGTTAGTGTTGTTTCTTTATTTTTCAGCCTTGCATTTATTATTTTCTTTATGTTTTCTCAATTTTATTTTTTTCCTTGTTTAATTTTAGTTTATATTCTTGTTAATTCTAGTATGTTAGTCTAGTTTTATCTTAGGATAGAAGATATTAGATGGATTAATAGGTTATAACTGTGGGATTAGAATTGGATTTTTATGGGATTTACTTTTTCAAGCTAGGATTTAATTAGAACTCTGATTTAATGCCATGAATTAAGGATTATGGGTAGGATTGTCCATCTTGTTTATGATTTTTAGTTTAATTCCTAGGATTGAGCTTTTGATTCGTAATTGTCATTAGCGATTACAACAAGTGGCGATAGGTTAATCTATTTTATAATGATGTTTAATCAACTTAGCCTAAAGTTTCAATTCTTGAGGTTACACGATTCAAGCTTATGAAATTATGGCCTTAATTAGTCATTCTTTAGCCCTTAATGGTGTTACACCACTAAATCTAGAGAGCTTGTCTTAAGCTATTGCATGACTAGGAGTAAGTTTTCTATCGTATAAAACTTATCTAAAAATGGAGGAACTAAGGATGCAAAAGGTTGTTTGTGTTTATAGGATAGCATTTTAGGTATAGTATAATTTATATTTTTGATTATCGATTGTAATTCATGAATCCAGAAAATATCTTTTACCCATCTTTTCATCTATATTATTTATTTCTTGTCATTTTCTTTCTTTATTTTCTTTAATTTCATTAGTTTTTTTTCCTTTTTTTAAAATTCCTTTGCTTCCAGGGGGTTTTCTTTTCCTTACTTTTTATTTTGTTCAACAATAGGAATAAATGAAAAAACACTATCAATTCTCTATAGAATTGACCCTAACTTGCTATATAGTTAGTTAGGTTAGTTAGGAAATTTATAATTTGGTGAAGTTTATGAAAACTCCGTCAGTTTACCCTCTTCATCCTTGTTCAATTTTGTTGCGATACTCATAGAAGCTTCCATAAGCATAACTTGTTCCTTTATAAAGCATTTGAGTAGCTCCTTGGTGTATTTGACTTTATTGATGAAGATTCCTTCCTTCATTTACTTGATTTAAGGACTAAGGAAGAAGTTAAGCTCTCCCGTTATTCTCATCTTGTATTCCTTAATAATACACTTTAAAAAATTCTTTGGACAAGCTTTTAATAGTAACAACAAAAATAAGATCATTAATATAAATTTAATCTATTCAAATATCATCCTTATCCCTTTAACAGAGAGCATAATATCTACCTTATCAATAATAAAACTATTTTGGAAATGAAATTTCAAAGGATTGGTACAGATTCCTCTACATGTGCGACCTATTACTCATGTAATTTGGGATCTGCATTTTGGTTAATTGGCTGTAGAAGCATTTACTTGAGGGGGTGTTCTTGGCCCAGTGAATATTTCTTATTCAAGTATTTATCAGAGGTGGTATATAATCAGTTTACATATTAACGATGAACTTTATGTTTGTAGTATCTACCTTATTCATAATAAAACTATCTTCTAAAAGAAATTCACTCAATCTTTCTTAAAAAGCTTATGGAGTTTGTTTTAAACCATATAAAACCTTAATAGGTTAGTAAAAATGATGGGTTACATCTTGATTTTCAAAATTTGGGATTTAATAAATATAAATGTCTTCTCAAATAAAAATACTTAAAAACTAACTTTTGACATATATTTGGAACAATTTGAAACCCTTATAAGATGTAAATGCAAGTAATAACCTAATAGCTTCTAATGTAACTATTGGTGCAAATGTCACTTTAGTATATTCAATCTTTTTGGTTATATCCTTTAACCACTAATCTAGCTTTGTTCCTGCTAATGGTGCCTAAATCGTCAAGTCTATTTTCAAACATCTATTTTACACCTATGATTTGGTGATCTATAGGCCTATGTATTAAATTCCATACCTTATTTCTCTCAATTAGATTCAACTGCTCATGCATTTTAAGTACCCAACTTTCCTCACTAAGTGATTCTTCTATATTATTAGGTTTAATTTTGAGATATAAAATAAATATGTGACATCTCTTAAAGAAAAACATTTAGCAACTACACCTTTATGCTTATCAGTTATAATTTGATTTGAGGGATGACGCTTCTTATACCACCAATATTTTATAATATCATCATTCTTCTTATCACTCTCACTTGGATCAACAATGTGCCAATTTTATGTAAAGGAATATCTTAATGAACCTGCTTATCTTCTTTTAAACCTAATTTATTATAATCTTTTGATAAACCTATATCAATATCTCTAAAGTTTTTCCAACATTAAGGGTCTTGTATTTATCAAATGCACTATGAATACGCCTTTTAATAACTAGGCTTCTATTATTGTACACCTTATGAGCCTTAATAGTTAATGAATAGGGAAAAAAAATTCTTTTATGGATTTTTAGGTCAAATTTTTCTAGGTTATTCTTAGTGTTCAAAGTGTAGCATTTAAACCTAGAAACCTTGAAATAGTTAATCTTTTCCTTCTTCCCATATTAAAGTTTATAGGGAGTTTTTTTACGTTGCTGATCATATGTAGACCTTATTAGATGTATACCATGCACATGCAATGGCTTCCATCCAAAAATACACAAGGAGATCAATTCATTAATCATAGTATTAACTCTTTCTTATAATGTGATATTTTTTTCTATCATCAACACCATTTTGTTAAGAAGTCTTAAAAGTAGAAACTTTGTGAATGATGTCATTATCATCACAAATAATTCTAAAAATTTTATTTTCAAATTTTCTAGCTTAGTCACTCCAAATAGATGCAATTGTAAAACCATTTTTTTTATTTTTATCTCTATTTACTTCTTTTTAAATGATTTAAAGCATTCAATCTTCGTTAACATGAAATACAAGCCATGTAATCACACTAAAGTCATCTACAATGACATACATATAATATTTTCCACCTAAAGTAGCAAATCTTTTAGCTTTCAATAAATCCATATATAGCAATTCCAAAGGTCTAGTAGAAGTTACTGACCTTTTACTGTTCAATGAATTTTTAACTTACTTTCCTATTTGGCTAGCTCCATAAATTTTGTCCTTCTCAAGCATGACCTTTAGGAGTCCATCTACTAATAGATTGGTGTTACTTTTTTTTTTCTGTGATTGCATGTCCTAGTGTCCTATGCCACTTCTATGTATCTTTGAATATAAACACTAAGCATTTCATTTCATAATTAGGGAGTTCATAAAGATGAATAATATATATGTTCCCTTCTCTCTTACCCAAAAGTAAAATGCTATTATCAACTATTTCATAAATAATGCACTATTTTCCCTCGAAATATACTTAATATGCATACTTAACAAATTATTCTTTAATCCATCAACTATAAGCAAATTTTCAATTATGGTATGATTTTCTTACCAACTTCCTAATTTGGTGCACTAGTTAGCTGGCTTCTTAGTTTTACCATACCCTACTGATAGGCTTGGAATTTATCATCTTTTCATATTAATTTTATGCCAAATTAATGGTTAATTGCTCTAATTTGATGTTAAACTATCCAAATATCATTTACATTCATGTATATGTAGATTGGAAGCCAAACCTTCAAGAAAATCTAAGACATGGCTGTTGAAATTTTGGAATTTAAACTAAGAGGTGGGTGCTATCACCCTGCATTTTACTATTCACCCAACCATTCTACCCCCAAAGCCAACGACTAAAATGAAAGTGTGCTTCCGATTCCATTTAATGCCAATCAAGTGTCATTTTGGTTGCTATCACGCATTTTTTAGCCCAAACTTGCTCCAACAATCACATACAGGCATTCACTCATCAATATATGAAGAGGATTTTCACACACCATTCACTTGCATAAACTCTAAGTTATCCATCCTATAGGTGATATTCTAACCATGAATGTAATATGCATGATATGAGCCCTTTCGACATTGTGGTTAGACCAAAGAAGGCTTATAATAAAAACTCAGGCAATATTCTAACCATGAATGCAATGTACATAATATGATCCCTTTTAACACTATGGTAAAACTAAAGAAGGCTTATAACAAAAACTCACACATAACCTATCAAATCCTATCTTAGTCTTTATTTAGATTCTTCTTCATTGATCTTCACAAAATTCATCTTATCTTCAAGGCTCCAATCATGCATCTTCATACTACCCACTCTATGGTATGCTTCAAACTAGCACCTTTACTTTAATCTTTCTTCGAGCACAACAATGACAATCTTGTCTTCAAACTTATCTCAATATATGAAACTCAACATTCGCAACAAACATACTAAAGCTACAGTGGCAACTTTTTGTCATCATCAAAACAAAGGTAAAACCCATCATGATTTAACCATCTCCTCCTTTTAGATAATGACAATAACATTTGACATTATTAAAAAAAATGGGTAACATACATATGCAAACACAAATACATGAAAACATTATATGCCAAAAATTTTCTACCCTTTTCTAATATCACAAATTTCGTAAAATCTCATTTAAAAAATTCAAAATAGAACATATTCATCATAAATGATTTACTCTACAAAATCACATATCTTTTGATACTAAAATTATTGAAATGATAGTTCTCTACATTAATTGTTAACAAGGAGACTTGATATCAATTTTTTACACCATTTACAACAAAATATAATTTTCAAAACAAGACATAAACCAATATCATTTGTTTAAAAAAATACAAGTCCAAGACCAACTATCCGAAAGGAGCTTAAAGGTAATATAAATTGTTGATCACCACTCAAATTCATCACATATTACCAAATAACATAACAAACCAATACATCAATGCATTCCAAATAGGTACATTCCCCCTTTTTTTCAAAACTACAAGTAATAAAGAAACCATATTTCAAAATCAATTTTACAAAAGCCATTTAAAATGAATTAAACCACATCATCATCAAAAATATGAAAAATACACTTAAACCATTTTAATAACAACGTAGCTCATCATTCGTGACACAAACTCAACTTTTACATAAAAACGTTAACTTTTTAATTTATACTAATTCTCCCTAAGTTAATCCCAAGTTGCATATCAATTTCCATGAGTTTCCAAAATTCTCAAATTCCAAATTTTATCTAACTTTAAAAATTTTCAAAAGTGCTACTAAAACTTTTACAAAGCATGACTCCCCCAAAAAATCGTGTATTATCATTTTTTAAAATTTCAAACTAACACAGCAAGACATAAAGCACATGAAGAGTCTCAGCACTTCAAACCCATGAACATCATTTATAAACATAACTCCCTCTAAGTTATTTAGAAAGAATTGGTTAGAATGGTTTCTCCACCTAATCGCATCATCATTCTCTCTCCTTTTGTAAAACAATATAAAGATTTTATCAAATGGTTTAAGACTCAATAAATGGTCAACCAATCATTTACACAATTCAATAGATAAAGTTAACAAACTTCTAAGGTCAAAATTATCATATTTGTCTTCTAAATCCATTTATTGTCAATTTCCAAAATTTAACAGACATATCAAAGGGTAAAGAAGATGAAAGGTATTATAAATGCCACGTCATTCATCAAAGAACATAATTCAAGCACAATATGAAACTTCCCTTTTTATCAAACATTCTAATATCATGTTTTATTCCCCAACCTTTTGAAAGATAATATAAATGCATTAGATTAATGAAATTGAACTTACAAAATATGCAACTCAAATTTGTCATGCTCTCCCCAAGTATATGCATTAAAAATTTTATGATTTCAAAGCATTAAGATGAAAGGTATTATAAATGCCACGTCATTCATCAAAGAACATAATTCAAGCACATCATGAAACTTCCCTTTTTATCAAACATTCTAATATCATGTTTTATCCCCCCCCCCCCACCTTTTGAAAGATAATATAAATGCATTAGATTAATGAAATTGAACTTATAAAATATGCAACTCAAAATTGCCATGCTCTCCCTAAGTATATGTATTAAAAATTTAATGATTTCAAAGCATTACTAAAATTTCTCAAACATTGATGGAAAATGTAATATTATTCCCAATGAAATCGTCAATAATCAACAATACTGGAAAAAAAACTCATTTAAAATTATAAATGCCATAGATTTCTTCATACCTTGCAAAACTCATGCATTCTAACTAATTTTATACATTTTAAAGGTCTCAAATTCACCCCAAGAAAATAACATTCATGTTCAAAATCATCTTTTAACTAACCAATATTCTAATGACATGCCTAAGGCATCACTAGGAGTTATACAAAAACTAAATGCTATGTTATGAGCTTTTCAAAAACATACCTTAGGGAACTTACGAAATACATGATGACAAATGAAGCTTTCAAACTTTTTTAAAATTCAATGTATGGAGGTAATTCATTAATATCAAAATCTTAAAACAATTTTGTAAGGATCCTCCATAAAAAATATAAAATCTCCTCCTCAATCAAAGAAAATTATCTTATATGAAAATTTTAAAAAACATGGTAGGGAACGACTTTAAAATCATGGTCAATATAAATAAGTAATCTTGCTTCTATATGCTCCTTTATAAAATTCCTAGTAAAACACTTAGTCATGCTATCTAAGAAATAATAAAAAAAAATTTAAAAATTTAAAGCAATCAAGAAACTCAAAAACCATATTTATGCATTCCTAAGCATGATTGATAATGCAAGAGCATATTATCATCTTAAATTGATCATAATGTCAATCATTCATAACCAAATACTTGCATAATTTTCAAGTTTTCTAATCATGCAAAATCTCATCATTCATGACAAATTCACATCTATCACAATGCTATCCCTATACAAGTCATCTAAAACATCAAGTATTCCCAAACATGTATAGTATGGCATCGTCCATACTTGAAACACTCAAAAAACGTAAATCATTAAAATTTATTAAACAAGGTAAAAGTATACCTCCCTTTTCACTCATCACCAATTTTCACTTAATTTATTAACTGTCTTGGTTTAACAATGTTTGTTCATGATTTTCCTCTTTTCGTGTTCTTGGAGATACACTTGATAGACCTATAAAATAAATTCAACAAACCTTTGATACCTATTTCATATTGGGTCTTTGAATGTTAGTCATATACCTATCACGATCAAGTGACAAAACATTCACATTATTAAGCCTAACATTAAAAAATACTCTACATGTATAAAACTTCCACATTGATGGCAAAACAAGAGTGCATGTCTTCCATATTCATTTCCATGGTCATACCTTGGTTTAGATCCATTATAGCTTCTAGATACATCATAAAAATGATAATATGATTTCAAAATGTCCATATGTGCATTTCTATGTCTAAACATTCTTCCTTGTTGAGAAATTTTGCCTAGAATATGGATGATAAATGTTTAATGGCCTACGATGCGTATTACATAAATTTCTATAAGTATGAAAATGCTAATGGGAAAAATCAGTAAAATTCATCTAAATTTGTATATTAATGGCTTATATGCATCATCTTGATGTAGTGTATTTGTAAAGAAATTATATCTAATTTTTATTCCATGCACATTATTTCTAGATGTAGCCTAAATTTATACATAAAAGCATGAATTTTCTTCCTAGATTGGGAGCTTGAAAAAGAAGGTTTAGTTGAAACAATTTCTATGGATGGCCTTGGTACTTCTTATTCTTCTAAGTTCTTTTTGTTAATAAACATGATCATACTAGAGCAATGTCCACGGTCACTAGTATAGCCTAGACCATGTCTATGATTTGTGAAATTTTGAACTCTTAACATGATTCAAACTTCTTATCCCTTTAATGAAACTAGAAAATGAACTCTTAAGGGATTCTATCTCCTTTACAAAGATCTATTTTCATTTCTCAATTTTTGTGCATCACTACTATCCTTATGCTTCAATTCTGATTATTTCTTCAACCATGCATTTTCTTCTAATAATTTAATTACAATATCATCTTCTTCCTTCTTTTATTTTAAGTCATGTCTAAGTCTCTCATTTTCTAATCCACATTCTCTTAACAAACTCAATGTTTATTAAAACCTAGTAGAAAGATTCTTTTTCTTCCTAAACATGTTTTTCAAATAATCATCTAATTATTCATAAGAAAAATTCATGTAAGTATTTACACAAGGACATACATCTTGCTCCACAAAACATGTACTAGGAACTTCTTCCTTGGGAGATTCATTCTTCACTTCTTAATAATGGATAGCACCTTCATATAACATTTCTAATCTACACCATATTGCATTAGCAGAAGTTCACATTGAAACCTTATCAAATACATTCCTATCTAGGCCACAATGTAAAATATTAAAGACTTTTCAATCTAAAGATACTAATTCCATATCCTTATCATGCCATTCCTTTTCATTCTTAGAAATTATTTGACCATTCACTAATTTAGTGGAACATAGGGACCTTTTACAACTATTTTCCATAAACCCAAACTCTTACCCATTATGAAAGTCTAAATTATAATTTTTCAAGACAAATACTCATCTCCATCAAATAAAGGAGGTACATCTATTTCATCTCCTAAAAGTTCCATACAGCTTTGCTCACCAATTCATTAGTGATGGTGTGTGAGTATACCTAAGTTTTAAATAAAGTTTAATCAAGAAAAATAGTAACTAAATTACAAAATAAGAAGAAGGCTAGTGTACCTACTATTAATGTAATATAGTTTGGTAAATCTACGTGTTGATCCACGAGAACTACTATTATTGATGGATTCCTATCTAAATTAGCTAACTTTTCAAAATGGTGGATTGATTGTTTTCAAATAGTAAAAAAACTAAAATAAATAAAATAAATTCCTAAGACACTTACAAGGATTAATAATTAAGCATAAAGCTAGGGTTTAGGTAATTACTCCTACTAGGATGCATTCGTATTTATTTCATTCTTATTTAACTCGAATTCCAAATTTATTAGACTGTAGATTATATAATTTAAAATGCTCTCTCTCAAGTTGTGCAACCTTATTCAATTATATAAACTAGGAAAAAATTTTGTCCATCTCACTCTATTGATTGAATTCATCACTTGGTTGTATGGAATCTATTATTTCAGTTAAGCTGACACCTAACTCCAATATCTTATGTAAGTCTATATCTAGGGACCTACGTAAGATATTTTGTTATGGAATTATCTAAGGCATATAATTGATCTCTCAATCTAATCATACATACATCAAGGTTTTGAAAATAATGCTTATGTTTGTATAACAAATGAATTCAAAGTTTATAAGCATCCATTAATAAACCTAATTCAAAATCTAGAACTTAAGAGTTAATCCAAGAATATCAATAAACACTACATCTTAGAGTTTGTAAAAGCCTAAATTCTAAAAGAAAACTAGTTCCTTCACATTAAATTAATCATACAAACAAATATAAGAACGAAGGAATTAGAAAATCTCATGGTGAGTTTGTCTTGTATCCTTAATGCTTGATATAAAAAATCCAATCATTAATCTTTAATTTTTTTTCTTTTATATATATTCTTCTCTTTCAAAATTTCATGAAAAATTTTGGGAATGACTTAGGACTTGTTTCATTTGGAGTGGTGGCTGAAAAATGTCTTATTAAGGCTTCTAAGATCTAAAAAATCATGAAATTAGGGTAAGAAGCATGGCTCTCAAAATTTTCCATGGATTGGGCTGTGACTTGTCTTGTTTAGAGTGGTGGTTGAATAATGGCTTATTAAGACTCATAAGACATAAAAAAATCACAAAGTTAGGGAAAAAGGTATGGCTCTAAGAATTTCCCACGACTTGGGGCCATGGCCTAGGCTATGACTCTTATTACCCCAAGGCCACAAGATGGGCCATGGGCATGGCTCAAGCCATGATCTTTTACTAGAAATTCCTACTTCTATCACCCCTTAGTCTTTTTGCCATATCTGCTTCCCTACTTATCCTTTCGCCATGAAATTTGGTATGGAGTTTTATCACATAATTTTCTTGCATCACAAATCAACCACATAGCAGTTTAAACTCCATAAGTGCATTTAATATCTCATAAAAATCACCTACACTAAAGCTGATGATTGTTTAAGCTTTCTATACTCTTCTTTTTATGCACTCTTCATAGCTTTTCATATGGCCTTGAAATTTAAAATAGAGCTTCCTCAACGGATGTTTTTGTATTCTAAAATAACTTCGCACCATTTTCAATCCCAAAAGCACATCAAATTGTTCTCTGAAATCCTATGAAATGTGATGAAACATGAGAATCATATGAGTAACAACTCATTCAAGGATTTTAACTAAAATTACATAAAAATAACATGAAATTGCATCTAAAACTTCTCATACTAGACAATAAGTCATGACTAATACCCCCCACTTAAGCTATTGCTTGACCTCAATAGATGACTAAACTTTACTTAGACAAAATCAATCAAGATTGAAGAGTTATTTGAGTACAAATAAATTTCAATCAATGTTTTTAATTTGAAAATCACAATTCCATCATGTAAAAATTTGGTTAATGCACAAAATACATTGCTAGAAATTATACAACTTCCAATACACAGTATCAAATATCTATGAGGCATCATATAGATTAACATGTGAACGTATTCAAGGAAATCATCATTAATGCAAAGTATAACTTTTTAAAACTTTTGAGCAATTTTTGGGGGATTTCAACTAATTTTTTCACATGAGAGAAAACATTTTGTTGTGAATGTCGCTTTGACACTCAACTCAGTTACCCTTTCTAGCTTGTTTGTAATGCCACTTAGACTATTGACACAAAGGTGAATATTTTCTCATAAACAACCCTACTTACTTAATTAGATCACTATTGCAAATGGCTACTAGCTCTACTCATACACTTTAATCGGTATGAAGCCAGTGGAGTGAGTGTTTGCTTATTTAAATTAAACATAATTGTACATTTTATTCAGTAAAAATATATCCTATTCCAAATTCCCATAATAATCCATATTCAACCACATTCGAAATTCACAAAAAAAAACATATAGGTTAAAATAATCAAGAATTACTTAATAATCACTTTATTAAAAAATTGTTGAAATTAAAACACTCGAATTAACAATCAACTCTCAATCTCAATAATTCAACATAGATGTTCAAGTCATTACTCACAGATTCCTAACAACTTAAGTGCAGTAAATAAATGGTAAAACCAAAAAAATTTAAACCCCATCCCCCACACACTTAATCAAAATTGTCTTTAATTTAGAGGACCAAAAACTAATAACTACATAAAAGTAAGAGGGGTAAAGGAGACTGAAACTTTCTTTAATATTTAAGTAAAAATTCAGACATGACTATAATGGGTTTTTAGATGAATCCATACGATTGAAGGTTTATAATCTGAAGCTTGTGATTCAATCCTGAAGAATAAAATTAAAAACACAAGCTTTGAAAGATAGTTAGATCAAGGTAGGATAAGATAGAAATTGAAAGTAATATAAACATAAAATAATGTAATATAGAAGATTCTATAAATGTAAAAAAAGAAAATCAAAATCAAAATTAAATATAAGTAAAAGAAACAAAATAAAAAACAATTAAACGTGGTTGCAAAGTTTAAATCCATATGCATAGACATCAAAGATCATTTATAGGACTTATTCTTAATTCTCTGCATATGTTTTACAAATAGCACGTAAATAAGTGTAAATAAATCATATCCATGTCTAACACTCAATCCATAAGCTAGAAAATCCATTGAGACACACTACAATGATTTTTGATTATGTAATTGCAGCCAAAATATTAAGTCATGTAATATGTTCTAATATGTTCAAGGCCAAGGCTTATAAAGAATTCAAATTTATCAATCCTTGGACCCATCATAGGGGAACAACATGCTAAATTCAAGAATTGAACATAAAGGAAAAAATAATGAGGTGTGCATGATTTAAAATTAACATATAGAACCTTTTTAGACACATATGCCATTAACAATCCCAAATAAAAATATATCATATGCTATTCATAAGAAATCCAAACTCATTGTGCATCAACCATTATATTCATAAACACTCTAAACCTTAGGTATCATCATAATAATTTCCATATAGTGTTTAAAATTAATAAGGTGTTCGTGAAACACAAATTATCCATAAGTGGAAATAAATTCAAGTAATGAGATAAAACCACTATGAAATCTATTTTGAAACAAACTCAGTCACATTTGGGTTAAATTAGCAACTAAGAATGAAAATAAATCCTAAAAATATATGAAGCACATATCACATACAAATGAAAAACAATAAAACATTCTAGAATGTAATCCTGCATGTAGTAAGTTATAAAAATCAAAATCAAAAGAAATAAAAAGAGATAGGATATAAGTTGGAATGCCCCCCTTCAAGCGCGTTTTTAAGGTCCTTTAGCTGGAAATTATTGGTAGAGAATGCAGATTCTCTTTTTGGGGCCGTCATCCCAAACTAGCTCTTCCTTTCTATGTTAGTGTGCCACCTCCATATAACTCTCCATGTCTAATATTGGATTTTTTCTTTCTCCATTTATGACTTTCATGATAGTTCATGGTATAAAATAATGATGTACACCCTTAAGTTGATGGTTATAAACTACAACATCAATGAAGTCAATATCCTTGGAAGCTTCATCGTCTTATTTGATTTCCTTTTCCTTAAAAAATTTATCACTATCCCCACTTGACTAAATTTTTAGCTCCTCCTCTCTTTTGGATTAATGCACACATTCTAGCTATCTTAGTTCCTCTTTGATGGTGCTAGTTGGTTTAATTGCTCATATTCAGTAGATGACGTAACTAATTGCCTCATCTGTAGTTCCAAGTCATGACGAGAAACTTCTAATATCTCTTGATAATCCTTAGTGTTAGAAATAAACTTACTTAAAACCCTATATAAGGCTAGTCGGGACTCCTCTTGAATTTCTAAGGTGGCTTGGTTGGCATTACTATTAGATATGAACTCATCCCAAACCTCACATAATGCCAAGTGTGACTCCTCTTCAACTTCAAAGTTTCCTTGATCTACAATACTATTAGACATATATGTACTCAAAGTCACGTGCAATTCCTATCTTGATTCCTCTGCGGACTGTTGGTGATGATAAGTGATTGAGGGTGGCTCAAAGTAATTTCCATCATTCTCAGAGTGGTGTGGGTGTTCTTTCCAACCATAGTAGTTGACATCATCCCATTGGTTTTTGGGGCACATCTGACTGTCTTTCCACTTCTAGTTCAACACTCTATCATCTTTACACCACTTGAGGCCTTGCTAGCGGTAACCTTGCCATGTCATGTAGTTAACTACTTGTATTTCAACACTTCCCATATAAGATAAAATAAAATAAAATCTATTCAATTAAACATAAAAATAAAAGTAAAATAAAAAATGACTAATCTAACAAAAAATAGAAAACACGAATAATATCAAAATCCCTAGCAATGGCACAAAAAACTTGGCAGTGTGTTATTCTACCTAAGTTTTAAATAAATTTTAACCAATAAACACTCTAACTAAATCACATCATATGAAGAAGGCAAATTTACCTTGCACTAATGTAATATAGTTTGGTGAATCTAGGTATAGATCTACAAAGACTACTATTATCGATGGATTCCTATCTCAATTAACTAAGGGGATGTTTGGTATTATTATTGGTTTTGGTTTTTATATGGGTTAGATAACCATCTGGGGATGTCATTTGGTTCATTCTAAACTCTTAATTTCGTATTATTGTTGTTATTT
>JAOXYD010243271.1:0-16948 GCA_028565735.1 Pinacopodium congolense
CATAAAATTTCCAAATCAAACTTTTATGTGGATTGACGTGCAACTATTGCATAGTCCCTGATTTTGCGGTTGTACATGGCAGAAACTAAAGGGAAAACTAAGCAAAAACCCCAAATCCTAAGAACTAAAGCAGGAAGATGCTAAAATTAATGGGGGCTGCTCAAGTCTACTGTGTCTTGCTTTCGATAGGTAAGTTTTGCCTAAAAGAACAATGTTTTCTCATTTTTTTATTTTTACTATACGTGAATAAAATGGAACCATTTTAGGGTTTAAAAGGTGCCCTAAATACAACTGTTTTATGCTCGGAGATGCGGGGTTAAACGATGCTCTGCTGGAGGTTAGACAACACCATTGATCAACTAGATAGATCGTCTTTTTAGTCTTTTGTAATAGCTCTTGCTCTCCATTTTTACTCCAATTTACTTCAAATCTTTTCCTTTTTGGTCCCAAATGTGTATCAACACATCCAACCTAGCATTAAACACAAATTGAGCATTTAAACACCAACATAAGATTGAATTCATATGGAAATTCATAAGAAAACATAAGTAATTCAGTCTTATCAAATACCCTCACACTTGAACCATTGCTTATCCACAGGCAATGATAATTACACATTCTACTCCAGCAATCTCAATCCAAAGTTAGGAGATAATTGACTTCAAATAAAAGCAAATTCATGTCTTTAATCTAGTTCACAAATTGCAATTCTTTCATGATTAAAAATGTGGTTAATCATATGAAAATACACAAAGTTTGTAAGAAGTAATCCCAAATGCATAATACCAAATGTTTAAGCCATTCTGCATAAGTCATCACATGAAAATGGTCAAGGATGTTAAAAATATACAAAAAAACTAAAAATGCAACACAACTTGAGTTTTAAGCAATGTCTATTTGAAAAGTCATCTAACTTTTTTACGTGAAAGTGAACATTTTATGGCAAACACCCCCGGTTACTCGGTTAGATCACCTTTACAAATGGCTAAAAGCAGCACTCACAAGTTCAACCTTAGAGAACTGGAGTTGAAGCTAATGAAGTGAGAATTGACCAATACATAACAACACAAAAGCAACGATGAAACTTTTGATTTAACAACAGAAACAATGAAGCTTTTTGATTCAACAAACTAAACACAAAGATGTTTTTTTGCTTATTTTTATTTTCTTCTTTTTCTTTCTTTTCACTTTTTCTCTTTTTTTTCTTTCGAAAAATTATTTTAAACATCCTATTCTACAATCATATGATAAACTATATAAACTGCACATTAACATCGAATATCATACAAATGGATTGCTAACACATGCAAGAACTCAAGAAAAAAAGAAAAACAAAAACTTAAGGGATAAAAATCAATCCACAATAAATCATTTTTCACCATATTAAAAGCATCAATTATCTTCAAATACTGTATTTAACTATCAACTAAAGATCAAGACCAAGATCATTTAAAGCTAACATATTTAAATCATAACCATCAAACTTGCAATAATTCAAGTGTGTAAATATTTTCAACCTTGCTCTACCCTACATAAAAATGGGATCCATAATGTCATAAAATTAGTAAAAACACAAGGAAGGGAACAACAATATGCCCCCTGAATTAGAAGACCACATCAAGCGTTAAAACTAAGAGCGTAGCTTCCTTTATGAAGAATAAACAACTACTCTTCCACTTGTAACTAAAACACACAAAAATCAAATAAAACACACAAAGCAAACTAACTAACAAATACTTACAAAAGATAAAAACAAACAAACAAAAGGATACGGATGGGGTACCTCCTATCAAGTGCTTAGTTAAGGTCATAAGCTTGACTCTTAGTATATTTACATCATCCATTATCAAATGGATGTTTGATCCCAATAGGAAGCATGCTCAAACTCCATAAGGACCCTAGAATAACTTCCCTTAGAACAGGCTCAAAAACTAGATGTTGCATAGCTTTGGAGACGTGGAACTGCGTCATCTCATCATCAAAGTCCAAGGTCCACTCTTTGGTATGTACATCTCCCTTCTTCCACTAAGATGATCTCTATAATAATATTGCCAATTTGTGTGGAGACTCTTCATCCTTCTTTCCAACGTTAACCTCTTGCTTGCTCGCCCACAACTCTTCTAAAAACTTCACGTCTTGCACCCTTACTCTTTCTTCTCCTCTTCTCCTTCTTCATTCACTTGTAAACTACTAGGAAAAGGAAGCAAAATTTGGTTAGCAATAACATGAAATGTATCACTTAACTTAAGAGGTTGTGCACCCTCCTCCTTTTCTTGCACAAGTGGCTCTTCCCCTCTTAACTATTCTTGCTCTTTCTTTATTACTTCCTGGTGCTCCTATTGTTAACCATTCTCTAATGGAATATTGCACACCTCATCAACATCTCTCTCCTGTTGGCTAAGAATGCTTGTAGAGACTTAGGATTCTATTCTTTGAACCACATCTACTAAGTAGTTGAATTGATCTTCTAAGGTCTTTAAACTACTCCTCATTTCCTATTGTAATTGAAGAGTGCTCATCACTAAACTCTTTATGATCTCTTCTAATGACATCCCATCAGCTTGTGGTGGTGATGTTGGAGGTGGAGGTTGGAAGTATGACTTATCTTTATAGTAGCTCGATGTAGAATCAGACATGTATTGTATATCCTACAAAATAGGACATTTACAGAAAGGATAACCAAAAAAGAGCGAAATTCACATACCTTAGCTTGTTGTTCATCCATCGATACTTGCGCGGCTAAGGGTGTCAAATTTGTCACTTTATGCTCAAACTTGGAATTAGAAAAAGAATCAAACTCATTATCAGGATAATAAGAATAAGAACTAAACATCAAAGCACGCTAATAATAACCCATCACCGCTAAAAGATCTCAAAATAAAAAAAAAGTTGTGCACCAAAGACAAACAAAAGACAAGGTGACCCAAAACAACGAAAAACAACAAAAACAACACTAGAAAATAGATCTAACACAAGCGCTAGCTCCTCGAAAATGATGCAAAAATTTTGGTGAGTTGTCACAAACTCCCACATAATAAATTTACCTAGCTGACCTAACCATGCAGTTAGGACAAGTCAAGGTCTATCCCATAGAGAGTTAGGGTATGCTAAATCTATTCTAATGTTACTTAAAAAGGAAAACAAAAGGAAAAGAAAAACCCAGGATACGAAAACATTAAAACTAAATACTAAAGACAATTAACAAAGCATAAGCAAATGAACAAGAAACAGATAACAAATATGAAAAGATGAGTGGAAGATAAATCTGGGATTCTAGACTTACAGTTGATCCTCAAAATAGATAAATAGTGATTGTTCTAAGATGCTAGCCCATAGGTTTTAACAAGCTCTCAAACACTCAGTTTCACCAATTTTAGATAAGTCATAAACGATAGAAAACTTACCCCTAAATATGCGACAACCTAAAACAAGCTCTCTAGATTTAACAATGTGACAACATTAACATGCTAAGGAATAGAGAACCTAACCCACAATATCATAAGCTCAGATTGTGTAACTTAGAGAATTGGAATCGTAGGCTAAGTTGATTAAATTCACTGACAAATTCAATTATCCTATTGCCACCTATAGAAATCATTAAGATTATTACGTATCAAAGTTCATTTCGAGCAATTGAACTAGAAATCATACCTAGGGCAGTTAATCCTAAGCATTTATCCCTAATTCATGACATTTTACTGGAATTCCAATTCAATCCTAGCCTAAATCGTAAAACCGAATCAAATTCAAGTCAATTCTAACAATTATTACGTTAAAATTGCATCAATATCTTCCAACCCACAACACAACTAGCCTAACATTACGAAAATAACATGAAACACAAGCTGAGAATACATAAAAAACCAACATAAATGCAGAACATAATAACTAAATAAAGAAAACATGATTGAAATTAAAAGAACATCAATTATAATAACAAAAACTAAAGGATCCATACAATAATTAAGCAAAAACACAACTAAATAAGAAATAACATAACATAAATCAAATAATAGAAAAAAAAACACTAAAATGAACAAATAGCTAAGGTTTAAATCAAGAAATAATAGATTGAAAACTGAAAGAACAAGAAAAGCTACTAAAACAAGGTAGAAAGCTAAAGATAAAACTAAACAAAAATCCCAATACCTAAGAACTAAAGGAGGAAGATGCTGAAATTAATGAGTGCTGCTCAAGTTTGCTGTGCCTCGCTTTATATAGGTAGGTTTTGCCTCAAATCTCAATGTTTCCTCTTTTTTTTCTTTTCACTTTCCATGACTAAAATGGCGCTATTGTAGGGGTTAAATGGTGCCCTAGATACCGTTGTTTTAGGCATAGAGATGTGGGGTTAAACGACGCCCTGCTAAAGGTTAAATGACATTATTGATCAGCTAGATAGGCCATCATTTTAGTCTTCTACTGCAACTCTTCCTCTCCATTTTTGCTCGAATTTACTTCAAATCTCTTCCTTTTGGTCCCAAATGTGTATCAACACATCTAACCTAGCATTAAACACAAATTAAAGAAAAATTGAGCATTTAAACACCAACATAGGATTGAATTCACAGGGAAATGCATAAGAAAATATAAGATAATTCAGTCATATCATAAAGTCATTAGATAATCTACGATACAAGAAATATACCTAGGTTATTAGATAAAGAAATAAATAACGTGGTCTAAGTTAATGAAATAACCAAAGATTGTTTAATCATGAGGTTCTAGTTTTGAGATGGGGAATTTTAAGACAAGAATTCTTGATCTTTAGGCCTATTACCTAAGTCTTATGTATGACGAAACTTTAACATAGGACCAATAGAGATAAGTGAGTGTCTTAACCATAGCATTGTCTTGATTTAATGAAGATATTCTAGATTAAAATCATAAATCAATCAATTAAAACATTATCCATTAATGCTTGAACTGCATAATTTAGGAAAAAGAAACCTTAAACTCTTTTACAATTGATTGGAAGTTTTTTAGGCTTTCTAAGTTAGTTTTGTAATTTAATTTCTTAATTTAAAAAATTGTGATTCTCTAGATAATTGTATTTCGATTGATCTAGTACTTACATACACACTTCCTCCTGAGTTCGACATTTTGTGTCTTAAATATAATCCACTATATTACTTTTTTCAACCAGTGTACTTATCAAAATTGGTCTTGAATAAATTATAATTTTTATGTTAAAATATAGATTTATTTGAACAAATTTTATATATGATTGACCGCAAACAAGTTTTTGCCACTGTTTCTAGGGAGATGTAATTGTAATATTAGGAATATATCAGTGTTAGTTACTTTAGAGATTTATTTTCTTGTCTCATTTTTTTTTATTTTTAGATTAGCAATTTCTTTCTTTCTTTTTTGTTTTTTATCTTTATGTATATAGAGAGTGGTCTTTTGGTGACTTTGTTTAGTTATCCAGAAGATGCAGAGGCAATAGGACTAATGACAAGATCGCCAATGATATGACCCTGAAGTTTAATGAGGAGATAGTGGGAAAAACCTTTTTTATCAAATTTATTGTACCTATACCCCTGAATTTGATGATTACCTTGATTATTCTTAACTTAATTCATCTTATTTTGAACTGCCTTCACCCATTTTTTATCAACAGCATTTTGAGTGCTTAGATAAGGATTACACCTCTAGTTAGATGGATCACCACGATTATTATTGGCTTAATAAGGCTATATTTGAAAACTTTTTAATTAGTGAGCCTTAGCCTAAGCATGACCACAACACTGTGCAGGAAATTTTAGCACCAGTTAAGAGACTTGATCATGTAGAGTCAAGTGAGTTAGAAGATAGTGGTGAGTCTACTATAGCTTTAGATGAAACCAACATGAAGGTTACTGAGAGTGGTATTATTTAAGAGTCTCAGGAAGCACTTAAGCCCTTTTATTTTACAAGTATTTTAGTATTTGATCCTAGGCCATAAGTTTTTTACTTAGACTTTTTATCGCAATGCTTCATTTCTGGTATGACATATAAATTTAGGACCCTACTGATTGGCATAGGAAATCTTGTTAAATTAGTTTGTCATTATTCAAAGGACGAGGATGAGAAGTTAGATGTTAGACCTAGACCGAGATTGAAAATTCTTTAACCCTAGGTTCTATCTAAAAGACCTTAAAGAAGTACTTATTGGGTGCAACCCAACCATAAAGATAGGTTTTATGTGCTTTCAACAAAATGATGTTCTTTTAGCACACTTTTTTTGTGTTTGCTTTTGGTCTATTTTGGTGCATTTGTTTTTAGTTTTATATGTTTTATTGTCATTATTCAAAGAATGAGGATGAGAAGTTAGGTGTTGGACCTAGATCGAGATTGAAAATTCTTTAACCCTAGGTTCTATCTAAAAGACCTTAAAGAAGTACTTATTAGGTGCAACCTAACCGTAAAGATAGGTTTCATGTGCTTTCAATAAAATGATGTGCTTTTAGCACACTTTTTGTGTGTTTGCTTTTGGTGTATTTTGGTGTATTTGTTTTTAGCTTTTTGTGTTTTATTCTATTTCTGTACTTTGATATTTCATCCTTGATTTCCAGATGGCTGCAATCCACATCAATGGAGTACTTTCACGATTTTATCCCGTTGTATTCGTTTCCTTTCTCTCACATATTTTGCTTATTTGTTAAATTTATGTCATTTGGATCACACTTGAGTATTTCTTTTCTTAATGCATAGCATTTTGTTATCATTTTCTTTATAGTATAAAATTTGTGGAAAATTTTCAAAATTTTCTCTTTTCATTGAAATTTTTTTTCCTTTTGAGTTCGATTATTTTTATAATTTAAGATTTATATTATTAATTAATTATGTTTATTAACTATTGAATTTAATTTCTTCATTATTTTAGGAAATGAATACCTAATGATTATGATAATTTTCTTTATTTAAAATGTATATTCTCAAGTAATTTGTTACATCACTTAAATATCTTCTTCAGGAATCTATTATTTTGACTAAATGAAAATCTTATGTGAGTCTCTCTCTATATCTCCATATAAGATTGATTACCTATGGATTGATCTATTCATACAGATAATCTCTCTATCTAAATACATGAAATCAAATATTGGAATTGATACTTATGTTTTCATAAAGATAAGAACCAATTTATTGTAACTATAGATAAATCTAGGTCAAAATCAAGAAATTAGCACATTAGATCAAACAAAAACAAATAAATGCTGCAACTTAGGGTTCATAAACATCTAGATCCTATAAGAATTTAGTTTTGTTGAACCAAGGGATGTTCCAATCTTAGTTTTGATGATAACAAAACATGTTTGATTGCCATTGATTTAAGTTTATGATGTGCAATTCAAAGATAGGTATATTTCAAAGTGAATTCAATATGTAAAGCTTGGATTTTAAATGTAAAATTTGGAGATAATAGAAGAACAAAGGATTTAGAAGCTTCAAGACCTTAGATAGGATGTTTCAAATCTGTTTGTATGTTATACTTAATGTTCATTTGATCTAAAGGCTCAATTATGACCATGCATTGCATTTGATATGACAAAGTTGTATATTCTCTCATTTCAAAGGCTAATTCATGATTTCAAATTGTTTGATGTGTTTTGATAAATCATATAGTATTAATGTATGATTTAAAACTTTCGGAAGTCTAATTCATGTTAGATTGATATTAGGATAAGTTGGCATCTTGTTTTATAGTTTTCTAGAGTTTTTTATTGATATAGTTTTTTCAAATCCCATAAAATTTCATAAGAATATAAGCTCTAGAGGTGCACTTAACATCTCCTTAAATTCATTTGAACCAAAACTGGTGCTTGTTTTACCTTCCCTTGTTCGTCTTTTGAAGCATTCTTTATGACTTTTTATATGGCCTTGAAATTTGGTGTGAAGATTCTTAACAAGATGTTCTTGAGTTCCCAATTGTCTCCATGCCATTTTCAATCCCAAAAGCATGCTGAATTAATATACAAAATCCTATAAAAATGATATTATATGAAAATCATATGAAATTTCATCCAAAACTACTCCTAACATACAATAATTCACGTGTTCAGTATGTATATTTCAAGCCCTATTAGAATTCAAGAGTAGAAAATGGTATGTAGGTAGTGGGTATTCTAAGCATATGACAGTAGATGCTTCTTAATTTATGTCATTAAAAAGTAAAGATGGAGGATGTGACTTATGGAGATAATGGTAAGGATAAGATAATTTACATTAGCAAAGTTGGTAAGAAAGATACATCAATTGATACTGTGCTTTTAGTAGATATTTTAGAGCATAAATTTTTATTTGTTAGCCAACTTTGTCATAAGAATTTAAAAATCTCTTTTTATGGAAAATGTTGCATAATTTCTAAGGTTGTAGATAATAGTAGAGTTTTCATTAGAAAGAGATAAAGGAATATCTATACCATTCATTTAAATGATCTCTCTAACTAAGAAGTTAAGTGTTTGGTGTCTGTGAATGAAGATGCTTAAACGTGGCATAGAAAGTTAAGTCATACAAGCATAAAGCATGTTTTCAACCTAAGCAACAAGAAGCTAATTTATAGGCTATCAAAGTTGGAGTTTGAAAAGGATAAGGTGTGTGATGCTTGCCAAATGGGAAAGGAAACCAAGAGTTTCTTTCATTAAGAATTGCTAGATTAGGTGGATGGGCATTTCTTGCTAGTAAGGATGGGCATTTTAGGCCTTTTATTAATATTACTAAAAGAATGCAGGCAGAAAAAGGTTATATGATTGCATCTATTAGGAGTGATCATGGTAGGGAATTTGAGAATGGGATGTTTGAGTCATATTGCGAGGACAATAGAATTTTCCATAACTTCTTTACACTATGTCCTCTTAACAAAATGAAGTTGTTAAGAGGAAAATTAGAACCCTACAAGAGATGGCTAGGACTATGATAAATGAATACAACCTTCGTAAGTATTTTTTGGTGGAAGTCTTAGCTTGAGTTTGTCATGTTTCCAATAAGGTTTACCTAAGACCTTATATGGCTAAGACCATTTATGAACTTTGGTATAGGAAAAAATCGAAAGATCAATTATTTTAAGGTCTTTGGGTGTAAATATTTTTATTTTGAATACTAAAGACAGCTTAGGAAATTTTGATTCAAAATTTGAAGAGGGAATATTTTTAAAATATCCTTTATTAGTAGATCTTATTATGTGTTTAACAAAAGAAATATAATGATTAAAGAGACTATGCATGTTGTGTTTACTATATCAAATCTATTTGTTGTGAAGAAGAGCGTATAAGATGTTGATATAGGCTTATCAAGGGACTTGGAGAAATTAGGATTTGAAGAGAAAAAATGGGATAACTTAGCTAATCCCCTAAACCTAGTGATCTAATCTTGAACCTAGTGAGGATGATAGAAGGGATAAGAGTTTACCCAGACAGTGGAGGTTTAAGAAAGATCATTGATTGCTGGTTGGCAACCTACAAAATTAGGTCAAATTAATCTATGTTTCAACACACAAATTCATATTTAATTTAAGGCCAATTCTTTGGTAAGTATACCGGTCGAATCAAATACTAAAGTGTATTAAATTTAAGACTCCAAGTATCGATCACATGATGAAGTTTATATCATGTAAATACTAGGTCAATTGGATTACAATTATCTAAAGAACACTCATCTTTATGATTTAAGAAAGTAAATATCTAAAAGTTAATCTAAAAAACCTAAAACAATTCCAATCTATTGTAAAAGAGTCACAGATTGCTTTTCCTAATTTATTCAGTTAAGCTTTGGTGGTAGATGATTTAATTAATGGATTAGTGATGCTTAATCTAGGGCCTTCACTAAATCAAGGCAGCAGTATGGTTAAGACACTAACTTATCTCTATAGGTCCTATCCTAGGGTTTCATTATGCCTCAGACTTAGATAATAGGCTCAAAGTTTAGGAAGTTTAGTCCTAAATCATCCTAATCCAAGACTAGCATCTTCATGATTAACCAATATTTTGTTAGTTCATTGATTTAAACCATGTTATTTATTGTCATTTCTAATAACCTAGGTAGAGATAGTTCGATCCTAGATTATCTTATGGAAATATCCTAAGTGATCAGTTCAGAACAAGCATTAAGCATTCAATAAACAAAGATTAACTCACTAATCATGTAATAACCATAAACTAACACAATTAATCATCGATAATCAAATTCAGCATGACAACTTAACTAAAATTAAACATTAAGCACAACAATTAATCAAAGAACATAATAAATATAACTTAAGCAACAAGACTTGATTAATTTAAAATAACAATAATAATACACCAAATTAAGAGTTTAAAATGAACCAAATCACATCCCCAGATGGTATTATAATTCTGAACTACGTAATTACAGCTGCTGGAACTTCAAACAACCTGAAAATCTCAAATTACAAAAGATTGAAAATAAAAATAACCTAAAAACAACTGAAAACTAATGTGTTTTACTCTTAAATCTAATGCTTAAAACGTCTGGAGAGGTTCTCTTTATATAAGAGTGGGGCAGCTGCAAATGGAGGAAGAAGAGAAGCCTTAATTATTGAAGAATGTGCTGAGAAAACGTGTCTGCACCCTATAATAGTGGTCTACACCGATTTACAATGATGATGTTATACGATGAACAGCCTACCATTAGCATGCAAATTTTGACTCCTTCAACAATGGGTTGCAGTCTATCAACGGTAGGCTATGTAGGGTGTCATTATAAGTCCAGAAACATAATCTTCTTGCATCCTTTCCACCTAACCTTCAATTCTTTACATCAAACTGCAATTGAATCATTTCTAAACATAAATTACAAATTTAAGCACATAAATAGGGGTAAATTGTCATCAAATATCACCCAAAACACTATGAACTTGTCTTAACGCAAACCAATCTATCAACTTTCTCAAACTAATATATTATTATAAGAAAATTAATTCAAGATTAACAATATTATTATTGAAAATGTCTTCTTCATCTTTCAAAAATAATGATTCATCGAAATGTTATATAATTAATTATTCATATCAATTTATAAATACATTTAAAACATTTCATTCTTTTTCAACCTTCAACCTAAATCACAAAGATGAGTTCCACATGTAAAATCCAAATATAATGAGTGTAATGCATCAACTTTCAAAAACTTTCACATTTTTTATTTAATAATTTATTTAGATAACTAATTAATTAAATATGTGAGCAAATTGGTTGAGAATTAACTCAATATTTTGACGTAAATGTGAACATTTTGTCATGAACAACCCCCTGTTACTCAATTGTGTTACATCCAATTAATTAGCAAAAAGCACCACTCATAACTTTAACCTTATACACACACACACATATATATTGCATGCTTCTTTTTTCTTTTTTTCTTTTATTTTTATTTTTCTGTTCTTTTCTTTTCTTTTATATACATATATGTATAAGATTAGAAATCAGCGGAGTGAATTCTGCTCATTTATTTAATTAACTAAGTTATTTATTTATTACTTTATTCTAATGATAAAAGTGTTTTAAAAGAAGTCATGAAATTACTCACTAAGTTGCATTTTACATGTGGAATATCATTCTAATCATCATGTATCCATTATCCAAACTATAAAATGAGTTTAAAGCACTTAGTCATTAATAGTCACAATTAATCATATAACATTTCAAATTTTCAAAATAATTAAATTTAAATGAAAACATGGACAATAATAAGCATCAAAATCGAAAAAATTTTTCCATAAATTATAGACTAGTAAAAGAAAATCAATAAATTGATATACTGTCAGACAATAAATACTCAAGTGCGCTTAAGACATATATCCTTACCCTACACTTAAATTGAACATTATCCCTAATTTTCATAAATTCAACAAATAAGTATAAAATGCCAGAGAAAGGAAACGAATACATCTGGACAAATATGTGAACGTGAAAACTCTCTATTGATGTGAAATGCAGCTATCTAAAAATCAAGGACAAAATATAAAAGCACCAAGAACAGAATAAAACACATAAAACTAAAAACAAACACACCAAAAGCATGCTAAAAGCATACTATTCTATTGAAAGCATAGGAAATCCTACTTCTATGGTTAGGTTGCCTCCCAACAAGCACTTCTTTAAGGCCTTTTAGCTGGAGCTCAGCGATAGGGAATTTTCAACCTAAGCTTTGGTCCAACACCTAACTTCTCATCATCATCCTTTGAATAGTGACAAACCAAATTTAGATGGATTCCTATACTAATCATAAGAGTCCTAAATTCATAAGCCATATCCTTAACAAAGCATCTTGGTAAAAAGGTGAAGTAAAGAACTCTCGCTCGCGAATCAAAAGCTGAAATATCTGTGAAATCTATCCTCTCAAATGCTACATTGGACTCTTCATCTATCTTATTTTTAACGACCTGGAAATGATGCTCATAATCAACAGCGTCAAAAATTGTGTTACCGAAAGTTGATGTTGACTCACCATTCTCACTTACTAGCTTAATTGACTCTACAGGATCAATTTCCCTAATTGATTCTAAAATTTTCTCCATAGATCTTTGATCATGCTCAGGTTGAGAAGGATTTTCTAAATGTGGAACGACTACATACTTATTAAACCAGAAATAATCAGGATGATCCATCCAACTAGAGGTACACTTATCTATACATTCATGATACTGTTGAATAGGAAAAGGTGAAGGTTGCTTAAAACAAAAAGAATTAAGCCAAGAGTAATCAGAGTATTTTTAATATTCATGGGTATAGGTATCATCAAAATGTTCAAATTGATTTATCCAACTATCGCCCCAATTAATTCTAACTTCAGGCTCATACCATTGGCTATTAAGCCAATGATAATTTTGCATCAACGTCTTCTTAATAACTCAAGTAAGCTACAAAAGATGTCCCAACTCATAGACATAAAAAATCAAAGAAAGAAATTAAAAAATGAAACATCAAACAATCACAAAATAAAATAAAGAAAATAATGCTAACAACAAAACAAACTCTAGAGTAATTGACATTGACATATCCCTAATATTATAATTCACTTCCCCGTCAATGGCGCCAAAAACTTGATTGCTGTTTGGTCACATGCAAAATTAGCTAAAATTAATCTATCTTTTAACACACAAATTTATAATTAATTCGAGACCAACTCTTCGATAACCGTATCGATCGAATCAAGTAATAAAGTGAAGTATATTTAAGACTCCGAGTATCGATCCCACGAGGAAATTTAGATGATGTAAATACCAAGTCAATCGAATTACAATTATCTAGAGAACACTCACCTTTATGATTTAAGAAAGTAAATAACTAAAAGCTAATATAAAAAGTCTAGAAAAATTCGAATATATTGTAAAAGAGTCACAGATTGCTTTTCCTAATTTATTCAGTTAATCTTTGGTGGTAGATGATTTAATTGATGGATCAGTGATGCTTAATCTAAGGCCTTCACTAAATCAAGGCAACGCTTTGGTTAAGACACTGACTTATTTCTACTGGTCCTATCCTAGATTTTGATTATGCCTCAGACTTAGGTAATAGGCTTAAACTTTAGGAAATCTAGTCCTAAATCATCCTAATCCAAGACTAGCACCCTTATGATTAACCAATCTTTTGTTAGTTCATTTATTTAAACCATGTTGTTTATTTTCTTTTCTAATAACCTATGTAGAGATTGTCGAATCTTAGATTATCTGATGGCAATATCCTAAGTGATCAGTTTAGAACAAGTATTAAGCATTTAATAAACAAAGATTAACTCACTAATCATGTAATAACCATAAATTAACACAATTAATCATCTATAAATAGATTCAACATGACAACTTAACTAAAATTAAACGTTAAGAACAACAATTAATCAAAGAACATAATAAATATAAGTTAAGTTACAAGAAATGATTAATTAAAATAAAAATAATAATACAAAAAATTAAGAGTTTAAAATTAACCAAATCACATCCCCGGATGGTATTTTAACGCTAAATTACGTGATTACAACCTAAAAACTCCTTTGATCTAAAAACAACTAAAAAATTATGTGTTTTACTCCTAAATCTAATGCTTAGAATGTCTTGAGAGGTCCTTTTTATATTGGAGTGGAGCAGTTTCAAGTGGAGGAAGAAGACAAGCTGCAATTTTTGAAGAATCTACTGAGAAAATGTGTTTGCACCTTAAAATGGTGGTCTGTACCGATCTACAATGGCACTGTTATAGGACGAACAGTCTGTCGTTAGCATGCAAATTTTGACCCCTTCAACGGTAGGTTGCAGTCCATCAATGGTGGGCTATATAAGGTGTCGTTATAGGTCCAAAAACATGATCTTCTTGCATCCTTTCCACCTAATCTTTAATTCTTCACGTCAAACTATGATTAAATGATTTCTAAACATAAATTAAACATTTAAGCTCTTAAATAAAATCAGTATGAATTTTCTCTCTAACAATAATCCTCCAAACCAATTTTTAGGTGACATTGAAGGAGGTGTAGTAACTAGATCCTCATTTGAAGACTTGTGCCATATTACTTTTGACTATAATATAGAGATTAAAATATTAAATTAAGCTCTTAGTGATGAAAGATGGGTTATAAACATGAATGAAGAGTTAAAGTAATTTGAAAGGGATAAGGTTTGGAAATTAGTACCTAGGCCTAGTGATCATCAAATTGTTAGTACTAAATGGGTGTTTAGAAATAAGCTTGATGAATTAGGTAACATTTTAAGAAATAAGGATAGATTGGTATGGTTATAACCAAGAAAATAAGGAACTGATTATGAGGAAACTTTTGAATCCATAACTAGATTAGAGGCTATTAGGTTGTTTTGTCATTTAAATCTTATATGGGCTTTAAGATCTACAAAATGGATGTCAACAGTGCTTTTATTAATGGTTTCATTCAAGAGGAAGTTTATGTAAAGCAACCACTCAGTTTTGAGAACTGATGCACCAAACCATGTTTGCAAGCTTTTAAAAGATTTATATGGTTTAAAACAAGCTCCTAGAGCTTAGTATGACAGGTTGAGTACATTATTATTACAAAAAGGGTTTTTAAAGGCGAAGGTAGATGCAACCGTCTTTGTTAAGAAAGATAATATTTCTATTGTGTAAATTAATGTTGATAACATTATTTTTGAAGCTACTAACGAGAGGTTATGCAAAGAATTTTCTAAGTATATGAGTCAAGATTTTGAGATGAGTATGATGGGAGAGTTTAATTTCTTTTTTAGCCTGTAAATTTGACAAATGAAAGATGAAATTTTCATTATTCAATTTTAATATACCAATGAGTTACTAAAAAGGTTTGTTATAGATTAAGCAAAGCCTTAAGGAACCCCTATGACTTTGACTACAAAGATGAATAAAGATGAAGAAGGCAAGTCTATAGATTTTAAGTTGTATAGAGGCATGATAGGTAACTTGTTATACTTTACCACTAGTCAATCCAACATCATGTTTAGTGTTTATTTATACAGTAGGTTCCAATCAAGTCCTAGGCAATCTCATCTTTTAGCCATTAAGAGAATTTTGAGGTATTTACTTAATACATCATCTTAAGATTATGGTATCCTATGAATGTATACATAGATCTAATTGGCTATTTTGATGCGAATTATGCCAGTAGTATTTTAGATGAAATACATATATTTGGAACTTGCAAATTTCTAGGAAATGCGCTAGTTCTTGGTTTAGTAAAAAGAAAATTCATATCTTTTGAAGCTAAATATGTAGCAATGGGTTGTTATTATGCTCAGGTGTAACACACCACTACCATAAGACATATGCCCAACATTCTTCAGAACATCAAAGCACATACCCTATGGAAATGGCATGTTAAAGTAGTCACATGCACTTCATATGGCATCATAAAGAACATAAGTTTTTAAAATGTCAACATATCTCATTTCATAAACAAAACTTGTTTACACTGTCATTTAATTACAAACCAAAAACCATCTATGATCACACTATTTTAGACAATATATCTACATGAAATAAAACTATACAAAAGCACCCGATCTAAACTCCTCGGATGACAGCTGATCAGACCTTTGAGCCATATCTTGCATCCAAAATGGATAATACTAATCTTTAACTAGATTGCTTTACAAGCAAGGTCTCTTCTCAATACCTGAAAAATCAACATTGCAATTTTGATGAGTTTTGCAAACTTAATGAGTGAATCATCATCGATGTGTTCACTCAAAACAGAACACATATACATCAATGAATAACATTCAACTCAATCAATGTAATACTACATTTAGATCTATATCTCTTGTTCTGTACAATTCAATATAATTCAACAAGTATTCTAAAATACAATCACATTACCTAATCATTTCGAAGGTACATTCTGAATGCAACAACTTTATATAGACATTTCAGAATAAGTCACTCAGTTATTACAATAATTCATTTCACATAAGCATGTCACATTATTGTCATAACATAATTCAACATTTTTATGGATTCAATTTCATGAACATAGGTACAACTATAAATGCAAATGCAAATGAGACTCACTTTCATTTTTACTTTGTTATGATCGAGCGCCTAGTTCATTGTCCCATATCCGTCATGGATACCGAGAGCATTAAACATTGAGCTTGAGGCTCTGATGCGCATAATTGAGCTTTAAGTTCTTTTCATGTTGGCTACTCTAGTCATAACTCCTTTATGTTAATATGCATATTCATGAAATGAAGTGCAATAGTTCACATAATATGTCATCATTCACATTCAGTCAATGAACACATTCAATTTTCACAGTTCATCAAATCCATGTCCAATATTCAATAAATAGTTGAGAATTCAATTTCCTTGTTCACATTCAATTCACAAACACTCCCAATAAAGTCTTGAATATTGAACTCCTCGGACAATCAATTGTCTAGAATCATCAATGTCACAATCATATCAATATCAATTCAATATAAAGAAATCAAGTTTAACCAAACAATTTTAATAGA
>JAOXYD010243280.1:0-16946 GCA_028565735.1 Pinacopodium congolense
TGAAAGCTCTCTGTTTCAACCATCTACAAATCAAGGACAAAACATTAAAGCACTAGAAATAAAATAAAACCTGCCAAACCAATCCCATCAAAAGAAGCTCACCAATAATATGCTAAAAGCACACTAATTTTATTGAAAGCATATGAAATCCTACTTCTACAATTAGGTTGCCTCCCAATAAGTGGCTCTTTAAGGTCTTTTAGCTGGCCCTTAGGGTTAGAGAATTTTCAATCTCAACCTAGGTCCACGATCTAACTTTTCATCCTCGTCCTTTGAATAATGACAAACCAATTTTGGCAAGTTTCCTATACCATTCAAAAGGGTCCTAAATTTAAAATTTGTACCTTGAATGAATCATTGTGATAAAAAATCTAGGTAAAAAACTTGTAGCCTAGGATCAGAAGCTGAAATACCTATAAAATCGAAGGGCTCAAGTGCTTCTTTAAACTCTTGAATAATCTTACTCTCAACAACCTTCATTTCAGTAAGCTCACACTCAACAACTTCAAAATTGGCTTCACCTAAAGCTAGTGTAGATTCACCATTATTCTCTAATTCACTTGACTCTACATGATCAAGTCCCCTAAATGATGCTAAAATTTCCTCTATGGTTCATTGATCATCTTCGGGCTAATGCTCACTTGTTAAAGAGTTTTCAAAAGCAACTTTATTAAGCCAAGTATAATCTATGTGATCCAACTAACTAGAGGTGTAATCCTCATCTAAGCATTCAAATTACTGGCGATCAAAAATGGGTGAAGGGTGTTCAAAATAGGATGGATTGAGCCAAGAGTAATTAGGTAATCATTAGACTCAGGGGTATAGGTAAAATCAATTTGATTGAAAAGGTTTGTCCCACTATTACCCCAATAACCTTTAGGCTTATAACATTGGCAATCTTGCCACTGGTCTTGTTACCTCCACATCTTCTGGATGACTAAACAAAGTCACCATAAAACCACTCTCTTTACAAACAAAGATGAAAAAAAAAACTAAAACAAAGATATAAATTGCTAATCTAAACATCAAACAAACACAAAAATCAAATCCCTAAAGTAACTGACCCCGATATGTTCCTAGTACTACAATTACACTTACCCAGCAACGATGTAAGAAACTTATTTGAGGTCGGTCATACACAAAATTAGCTCAAATTAATCTATCTTTTTAAGGCACAAATTATAATTTATTTAAGACCAACTCTTCGACAAGTGCACCAATCGCAACAAGTAATATAGTGAAGTGTTTTTAAGACTCTGAGTATCAATCCCACGAGGAAGTATGCATGTGATTATAAGTACTAAGTCAATCATATTACAATAATCTAAAGAACAGTTGATTTTATAATTTATAAAACAAATACTATAAGAAAACTACATCCTAGAAAATTTCCAATCTATTGTAAAGAAGTTTAAGATTGCTTCTCTTAAATTATTCAGTTAAAGTTGTGGTGGTTGATTTTTTAATTGATGGATTAGTGATGCTTAATCTAGGGTATCTTCACTAAATCAAGATAGCGCTATGCTTAATACATTGGCTTATCTTTATTGGTCATATCCCTAGGTTTTTTTATGCCTCAGACTTAGGTAATGGGCTTAAAACCTAGGAAGTCTAATCCTAAATTTCAATAATTTAATACTAGCACCCTCATGATTAACCAAGTCTTTAGTTATTTCACTAATTTAAACCACGTTGTTTATTGATTTTCTAATAACCTAAGTAGAGATTATCGGATCCTAAATTATCTTAATGCAGTATCCTAAGTGATCAGTTCAGGACAAGCATTAAGCATTAAATTAAAAAAATATTAATTCACTAACCATGCATTAACTATTAATTAACATAATTAACCATCAATAAACACAATTAACAACCTAGCCAATCTGAAATTAAACATTAAGCACAGAAATTAATCAAATATCAAAAGATAATTAACTTAAACAATAATACTTTGATTAAAAAATATCAACAATAATACACGAAATTAAGAGTTTAGAATGAACCAAATCCTATTACCAGATGGTTATCTAATTCTAAACAACGTGATTACAGTTGTTGGAATCCACAAACAACTTGAAAATTCATATTACAAAAGACTGAAAAGAAAAAAAAACCTAAAACCTACTTAATTTGAAAACTAACTAAACTAAAGGTATTTAATTCCTAAAACTAATGCTTCAAATGTCCAGGAGAGGCCTCTATATATATGAAAGGTGCAATTATAAGTGGAGGAAGAAGATAAGCTGCAAACGTTGAGAAATATGTTGAAGAACGTGGCTATCGACGATTAACGTTGGTTACACCGAACATCAACGGCGCCGTTGAAGGATGAACAAATTACCATTGATAGTCTATTTTTTATTCCTTGAACGATGGTATGTGGATCCTTCAACTATGGTTAGCCAGACCATTTTTCATGGTCTAGACTTAGATGAATTTGCTTATTTTTTGCACATTCCTTTAATTATTCACATTAATATGGAAATTAAACATTTTTAAACATAAATTTAACATTTGAGCACTAAAATAAGGGTCATACAAATCAATTAACACCCAAAAACACTATAAAATTCACCCCTAATAATACAATAGGCAATTTGAAAATAGATAGGGCATTGATAGACTTAGGACCATAAATAAATTTAATACTCTTATCTATCTTTAAGAATTTAGGATTAGAAGAATGAAAGCCCACAATAGTTTCATTACAATTGGTAGATTGTTTGGTTACATATCCAAGAGGAATCATTAAGAATGTTTTAGTCAAACTCAATAAGTTTATTTTTCCAGTTCATTTCCTAACGTTAGATATAGATGAAAATAGCAAAGTGTCCATTATTTTAGGATAACCACTTATGGATATGGTCAGGGCATTAATTGATGTGCATAGAGGTAAGTTAATATTAAGACTCTGGGATGAAGAGATCTAATTTGATATTTTTAAGGCGATGCAACACCTTGTGAATCATGATTTTTGTAATTTTATCAGAGTGAATCATATTAAGAGTCACCCTTCTATGCTTTTAAGTTTTCATTCTTTACAAAAGGCATTAACTCATTCTTGATCTTTAGATATAAATGAAGAGGAAATAAACAAAGTTTTAAATGCCTTAGAAGCGAGAAATGTTTCCTCAAGTTGGCATCCATCTAAGAAGTATGAACTTCTAAATAGGCCAATAAAACCTTTACCTATGTCATCAATAGAAGAGCCACCTTAAGTATAACTTAAGCCTCTTCTTGTGCACCTCAAGTGTGATTTTTTTTGGTCCTGCATCACATTTACCTATCATTATTTCATCATCTTTCCCTGATAGTATCGAGGACAATTTATTGAGAGTCTTACGAGATCATATAGGATCCACCAAATGTACTATAGCAGATATAAAGTGGTTAAGTCCTTTGATTTATACTCATAAGATTTTTATGGAAGAAAGAAGCAATCCATTAGTCCAACCACAATGAAAACTGAACCCGAATATGAAAGAAGTAGTAAAGAATGAAGTAGTCAATCATTTATATGCTGGAATAATTTTTCCTATTTTTGATTAAACTTAGGTTAGCCCAGTTCAAGTAGTACTCAAAAAAGGTGGCAATGCAGTAGTTCATAATGATCAAAATGATCTAATAGCAATAATAAAGATAACTAGTTGGTGTATGTGTATAGATCACAGAAAATTAAATAATGCCACCAAAAAAGATCATTTTTTGTTACCTTTCATTGATCAAGTTATTGAAAGATTAGCGAGGCACAATTTTTGTTATGCATTAGATGATTACAGTGGTTATTTGAAAAGAAAACTATTTTTACTTGTCCTTATGGCACATTTTCTTATAGATGCATGTGTTTTGGCTTATGCAGCGCCCCTACCAGCTTTTAACACCCCATGATGGTAATATTTTCATATATGATTGAATATTGCGTCGAAGTATTTAGAGATGAGTTTTTAGTATCTGTCACATCTTTTGCAATTGCTTAGAAAATTTAAATAAAGTGCTTAAGAGATATGAAGAGAAAATATTGATACTAATTGGGAAAAGTGTCATTTTATGATTCAAGAATATATTGTACTTGGCTACAAAATATCAAGTAAGATAATTGAAGTAGATCCAGCCAAAATAAATACAATCACTCAATGCCCACCTCTAAATTCAATTTGAGTAGTTAGGAGGTTTTTAGGTCATGTCAGCTTCTATTGGAGTTTTATTATGGATTTTTCAAAAATCACTAGGCCCCTTTACTGATATTTTAACCAAGGATGTTATTTTTTATATTGATGATAAATGCATGCATTCTTTTAAGTTGCTAAAGAAAAAGCTTACAAGTGTACCAAGCATGGTTTCACCATATTGGTCTTTACACTTTGAATTGATAAGTGATGCAAGGGATTTCATAATTAGTGCAGTGTTAGGGTAAAGAAACGATAAAATCTTTCATCCGATTTACTATATGACTTGAATATTAAACGATACTTAAAAGAACTACACATGACTGATAAGGAGATGTTATCAATCGTATTTGCATTTGATAAATTCCAGTCCTATTTTATTCTTTTGAAGGTGACAATGAATACGAACCATTTGTCTTTAAATTACCTTATAAATAAATCTAATCCAAAGATGAAGTTAATTAAATTGGTCCTGTTATTGCAAAATTTTGTTAGAGAAATAAAGGAGAAGAAAGGTGCTAAAAACTTTATTATCGATCATCTATCAAGACTAAGTGAAAAAATACTGGAAAAAGTTGAAAATCAAGAAATAAAGGAAATATTTCTAGAGGAGAAATTGCTAGATATTAAGGAGGATTTTCCATGGTATGTTGATTATGTTAATTATCTAGCTGGCAATGTGACTCATAATGATCTGTCATATTAGCAAAAGAAAGAAGTTTTTGACTGATTATAAGTAAAACTTATGGTACGATCCATTTTTATATAATATTTGTGCAAATGAACTTATAAGAAGATGTGTTCCTTCTGAGGAAATTCCTTATATATTAGATATTCTCATTCCAAGGAAAATAAGAGGACATTTCGAGCCAACCAAGATTGTAGACAAGGTTTTATAGTCTGGATTCTACTAGCCTACTTTAATCAAAGGCACATTTCAGCATATTAGATCTTATTATATTTGTCAGAGAGTTAGAAATATTTCTAAGAGACATGAAATGCCATTGAACAAAATTATAGTTTACGAGGTTTTTTATGTTTGAAGTATTTAATTTATGAGACCTTTACCTAAATCATTTTAGTCGTAGTCAATTATGTAAGCAAATAGGTCGAATCAATTGCTTGGCTAACAAATGATAAAAGATATGGTCAAGTTTTTCAAGAAAAATATTTTTACAAGATTTGGTACACCGATAGTGATCATCAGTGATGGAGGTTCATGTTTTTGTAACAGGAAATTTGATTCCCTCCTCTCCAAGTATTATGTAACTCATAAAGTTGCTATGCCTTATTATCCCCAAACTAAAAGTAAATTTGAAATCAAGATGTTTTGGTCCTTATCATGTAATTAAGCCTATCCTTTTGATGCTTTTGAGGTTGTAAATGACTAGTCCACCTTTAAGGTCAATGGATATATAGTCAAGCACTATATTCCTAGATCAGATGGGGAATTTGTTAATACTTTCACTCTTTATGATCCTTACTGATCTAAGCTCTTTTTATTTTAATTTCTATTCTTTGTATATGTTTTATTTTGCTTGGTGTGTTATGATAGTAGTTGGTGTTTTCTTTATTTTGGTATGTCTTCCTTTTGTTTCTTTTCGATACTTCTTGATATTATCTATTATGGAGCGTGGCTTTAGCTTATTATATCTCCGATGCTTTCATTTCTCTTTTTTCATTTTCAACTGCAATATTATGTCTTTAATGCATTTCGACGAAGTGATATTTATATTATATTTTTATCGGGGTGTTCTTTTTTCCTTTTACCTCATCTTTATACTTTATTGGTTTATAAACATTGGAGACAATGTTCAATTTAAGTGTAGGTGAGGAATAGAATTATTTAGATGGTCATCACACTTATCTTATCTAAAAGCATTTTATTTTATCATCATTTTGAAGAAAATCTATAATTTGTGGAAAATTTTCCTTTTGTTTTCACTTATTTTGCCTCTTTTAGATGTTATATGATTGATTAGGAATATTGAAGATCAAATAGTTTTAAATTGCTCCATGTTTTAGATTATGCTATCTTATGATCATTATGATATTCTATGTCTAAAATACATAGTTCTAAAGTAAAATGTAATTTCTTTTACAATATATCATCTTCTTATGATAAAAAATGAAAAAAAGAAATAAAAAGAGAAAAGAAAAGAAAAGAAAGTAAAATGTGTTAATAAGTGAGCAACCTCTGGCTTTAAACCAATTGGTTGAAATTAAAGAGTGGTGTTAGTAGCTAGTTAATGTGATGAAAATCATTTGAATAATTAGGGGCGTTTATAAAGAATTTTTCACCTGAACATAAAAAATTATTTAGATGTTCATCCCACTTCTACTTATCTTTTCCTAAAGCATTTTACTTTATCATCTTTTTAAAGATAATCCATAATTTCTGGAAAAAAAATTTCTTTCGTTTTCACTTATTTTACCTCTTTTAGATGTTATATGATTGATTAGGAATATTGAAGGTCAAATAGTTTTAAATTGCTTCATGTTTTAGATTATGATATCTTATGATCATTATGATATTCTATGTCTAAAATGCATAGTTCTAAAGCATAATGTAATTTCTTTTACACTATATCATCTTCTTGTTATAAAAAAATGAAAAAAGAAAACAAAGAAAGAGAAAAGAAAATAAAGCAAAATATGTTTATAAGTGAGCAACCTGTGGCTTTAAACCAATTGGTTGAAATTAAAGAGTGGTGTTACTAGCTAGTTGATGTGATGTAAATCAGTTGAGTAACTAGGGGTGTTCATAAAAAAATGTTCACCTTCACATAAAAAGATTGAGTGACTTCTCAATCAAGCATTAAAATGCTCACATTTTTTTTATTTAAGTTTTTTTCTTAATGAATAAAGGATGTTTAGTTGCTTGAAGGGTAATACATCTAGCTATAGCACCATTCATTTTGCATATGGAATTTGATATGTGATTTAGGTTGAATTTGATGAAACATGAAGTAATTTAAGGTTCTTTATGACTTGATATGCTGTATTAGTTATATAACATCTTTATGGTTCATTATGCTTAAAAACCTAAGGAGATCTTTCTAATGACGGATTTTGATAGGTTAGACAAGTTTTTCTATGCTTATAGGCTACTTTGAGATTGATGATTGATTAATTTACTTGAAGACAAGAAAATGTCTAAGTGTGGAGGAGTGTTAAGTTATGATTTTAATGCAATTTTATGTGATTTTGATCATGATTTAAGGTATATTGCACCTAAATTGATTTTAAATTGTTTAGATTGCTTTTGGATATGTTTTTATCATAGCCTAAAGTTTGAAAGTGGAGAAAATATGAAAAAATTTACTAAAAAACTAGAAAGCATGAGTTAAATTATGGGTAAGCTGAGCCACTGTTTTACTATGCTGAACCATCGTTATGCTTATTTTATGGACCTAAATAGTAGGGGTATAATGGCATCATTTAACTCCATTTCAAGCATCGTTTGAGTACCCATTGCAACTTTTTCAACAAGATCACCTACTCCCATTGATTGCGACTTGTGCAACTTAACTTTAACTTGCAGCTAACATATAAAGGGACCTTCTAAAGCCAAAAAAACAAAAGAGAACAAGGAGAAAATATTTTAAAAGATCAAAATTTTAGACTCTTCCCAACGTTAGGGTTTTTTCTTATGTTCTTCATATTTTCCATTTTATTTTGCAGATTTTAGATTTTTTTTTTTTTGGATTGTAACAACTTAGACATGTGATTTAGGTCTATAAATGTGTTTGTAACCATTTATGGTAACTTCCAATCCTTAATCAATCTATTTAGATCATTGAAAACCATGGCCTTAGCCATTTAATTCATTAAGCAATCATAAAACTCAAAGTCAGTCTTCTTTGCACAATTAGAAGTTGTTAGTTTAATTTAGCAATTTTAGTTCATTCAAATATTCAATTTATGCTCTCTAGATAATTTTGATGTAATTTCCTTAGTACTTGCATAGTTATTTCACCGTGGGACGATAATTCTAGTCTAAAATACTTCATTTATTACTTGTAACTAGTACACCCGCCGATTAGTTAGTTTTGAGAAGTTAAAGAATATGTTTAATTTGTTTAATTTGAAAATTAATTTGAATAATTTGTCTTTAACAGACAAACCAACAATGACTTCAACTCTCCATTAAGGACACTAATTAGTTGTCATCCCAAGTCCTCTTGTTGGTTAGTATGTCCTTGAGGAATTTGGCATACTTGGGCATGTTCTCCAAAGCCTCCACAAATGATAAGTTAATTTGCAACTTCTTTAATTTCCCTAAAAATTTAACAAACTGTACATCTATTTGATCCTTCTTTAATCTTTTTGGGAATAAAGTTTTTAAAGTATAGGCTGTTGGTGGCATATAAGGAGCTTCCTTCCTTAAAGGTACGGATTCCTTCTCCATTAGCTACTCTAATTCCTTTTAGCTTCTAAGTTTTATAGCCTTTGATTGCTTCCTTAGATTAGCTTCTGTGTTGCTTGGAAGACTCCCCACTCTTCTTGTTAATAATGCATTAACAAGTTGCCTAACTTGCACTTTCAAGTTATAAATGGGAGAGGTATGGTTCTTCATTATTTAATCAAATTTGACTGCCATACTCTTCTAACATTCATCTTGAATTGTAACCTTGGAGCTTATCACATCCATTAACTTGTCTTTTTTTTAACTCCAAGAATCCAAGTCTATCCTACTGAAAACTTAATGGGAATTGTGCTCTTATATGATTTCCTACATTATTAGTTCAAGAGAAATTCGGTTGGTTCTTCCACCTAGGATTATATGCAGTAGAGTATGAATGGTTAGCTCCTCTTTGTTGAGCTCCCACAAAGTTAACTTGCTCCATACTATTCTTGTCCATCAAAAAACAATTAACTGTAACACAACTGATATCCATGTTGCATTGCCTTCACTGAATTGGAAGAGGTGGCCTACAAACAACTCAATTGTTTAGTAAGGGCTGACATTTAAGCTTATAAAGATTTCACTGAATCCATAGATATCATTCCCTTCTATTCTTTGAGATTTTTTTGCTTGCTACTCTTCATTGTCTAAAGGCAACTATTATTCGCCATCTCTTCCAATAAGCCATATGTAACCTCAATTATCTTCTTCATCAAAGAATCAATAATTGTTACATCTATAGTCCCTCTTGTATGTGTATTAACTCCATTATATAATGTTTGTCACAAGAAATCCTTCAATAAATTGTGGTTTGGACAGGTCCTTTACAATTCTTTAAATCACTACCATGCTTCATTTAAAGACTCTCCATTACTCTACTAGAAATTTGTGATCTCCTTAATGATTCTTGTAATCTTTATCAATGGAAAATACTTAGCCAATAAAGCTTATACTGATTACTCCCATGTCGTAACATCCTCTAGATTGATAGAATTTAACTAGACTTTAGCTTGGTCCTTTAATGTAAATGGGAAGAGTCTTATCTTAGAAACACCCTTCTACAATCCATTATAACGAAACGTATCACATATCCCCAGAAAGCTTTCCAAGTGAGCATTGGAGTCTTCGTTGGCTAATCTATAAAACTGAACATTAGTTTAGAGCACATTTAACAAAGCCAATTTTATCTCTAAATTATTGGATTGAACCACAGTATTTGTAATTCCTTATTTGTTAGGATTGAATCCAAGTTATATAAAGTTCATGAGGGTCCTTTGATGCCCTTGTTACTCTTCTTCTTCTTTTATTATTCTTTCTATAACTTCTTAGTGCTTCGCTCTTCTTATCTCCCTCTCTTGAATTGTAATATTTGAAATTTCTATGTCAATCAGCTTCCTCAAAGTTCTTATGATCCTTATAATCATGCACCTTCAATCATTAAAAAAAATATCAATTTATTTAAATAAAAATCACTCAAATTGAGTAAGATGATAAAACTACTAGTCTACACCAATGGAGACAAAACTTGTTTGCTTGTTTTGAGATTAGTTGTCTATCAACTTGAATTACACTTTTTTTAACGCATACAATATAGTGGATGTAACTGAAATTAAACTAAACTAAAATCAATTTAATAATTTAACAATTATAGTGCAGCTGTAAACTTGAGAAACCAATGATAAACACTAGGAATTACTTCTATCTTTGTTTTACCTTCCCCTAACCTTATCAATTAAATTATGCTTGACCTTAGATATGATATGGTTTTTATTATCCTCTCTCGAGATCTAATCAAGTTCCCTTAATTGAATTAAATAGGAATTAGATTGCATTCTCTAGATCTCTCAAAACCCTTCCTAAATGTCCAACTAGTTTTGAAACAATCCTAAAGGTAATTAACAAAAAATTAAGATCTATCTTCAATTTCTTGTTAACATTATGTTTATAGATCTACTATATCACTAAATCTTGTTGTGCATCATAATATAGATGTATGATTTAATCTCTCGACTCAAATCAATCATAAAATCAATAAACACTACAAAGAATATTGTATTGAATTAATAAGATAAAGGTTTGACAAAACAATTCAAGAGTAATTCCTAACAAAAAATTTATCTATCCATGATGTAAATTAAACTCCCAATATTCAGATTCATCGTATAAAAAAGTAAGAAAGAAAAGAGATAAGAAACAAGATTACAGCTTGATGATGCTTCTCCTCTAGCCCTTATGTAAAAAATCTAGAAATTTTGATTATTCTCGATGATTTTCCTATTTAATCCTTGTTCTCTCCAGTTAGTAACTTCCAAAACTTGTTTTACTTTACTCTTAAGTACTTCTTAAGCCCTATATGATGGCTCCTAGGGTTTCCAAGTCATCTTGAGTCTCCAAAACACTTCATACTCTTCAAACCATGTGAAAATTGTATAATGTTGCTTGCCATGAAGGTCACGATCGGGATAGAGACGCTTACTATCTTCTATCATGACTCTTTTTCTACTCCAATCTCTCCTTATTCTCCTCTTTACTACCTAATTCAACTCCATATGAAAATACATTAAGTTTCATCACAAATAAGATCAAATTCATGTCCAATATTAACACTTATCATTCAAAACACATAAACAATAATAAGAACATCAAAAGAACAAAAATATAAATTTTAAACACATCATTATCGTCTAATACTCATAATAATACACTTAAAAACTAAGTAAACATACTCTAATACAACCTATCAGTCTCTTTCATCCAAAAGTTTGATTCTTCTGAGCATTATGCATCTTTTTTTCTGTGTACTATTCACCTTGTCCGATGGAAGTTGTTAGGGGTCTAGTTGATATAGTTTTAATGGTTAATTTATTGAATTATGACCCCTAATTCAGTGCTTAATTATTAAATTTATGTGTTATTATGTTTAATTTGCAAGATGGAGCTTAATCATGAAGATTAGAGAAAAAAATATGAAGAAAGATTCTCCTTTTTGACCATTAATGACCCCCTCAAAGGGTTAGGTTAATGGAAGAACAGGGGGTCGTTAATGGGTGCTGTAGAGAGGGTGCTATTGTATGGAGACAGGACGTCGTTGATCACCAAAGTCATCAATTCAACTCCAAATCTTCAAGATCTCAACTCTAATGTGTTCCTAATTAATGTTGGTGTCTGCTAACACATGGGGGGAGCTCTCCAAATCCTGAAAATATCAAAAAACTTACAAAAAACACGGAGAAGATTAGAGAGATAGATCTACATAGTTTTAGAGAGTTCTTCTTCTCTCATTCATAGTTTTTTCCTTTAGTTCATAACTTCAAACACTTAGTACTTTGAATTTGAATGTGTTTCTAAGTTTTTGAATATTGGAACTTGTTGTTAAGACTCATATCTGAGCCTAGGAATCATCTAAAGGGGTTTTTAAACTCAGATTATTTATGATTTTGTTCTGTTTTTCAGATTAATTAAGGTTGATATTTTTATGATTATATCTATGAATGTTCTTGATGTTTTTTGCAAGATCTTCACGAATTAGAGCTTGCCTGGAGTCTGTAATCAATTTGGGAGTTCAAGAAACATCCATAATTCTTTCTAGGATTTTTTGTAACATCTAAACTTTACATTTAAGCTCTTAATTTCATATTTATCAAAGTATAATGTAGAAAATTCTTATCTTGTATACTTTGATGAAAATGTATGGCTAATCTTTTCTGTTGTTAAGGATTGATGTTTTGATGATTCAAAAGAGTTTAAAACATGTTAAAGGGTTTGTATTTTGTTTATTAAAGGACTAAATGAATTAATTTTAATATGGCCACTTAAGATTATTGTTTAAGATAGTTTAAGTATGAGAAATCATCTCAAATTGTTGGAAAAAATCAATAAGATACATGAATGAATCCTTGCATAACCAAACCTAGATTTCTTTGTGAAAGTTAGAGTTTTGAGATCAATTTTCTAGAACTCACCTTCTTAAAATTAAAGTCCATTTACTTGATTTTAAAGCATAATCAAACGTTAGACAAGATTAAATGGAGAAAGAGCAAAGTTTTAGCCATAACTTTATTTTGATTTTGTGAAGGACTTTAATAATACCTTAAATGTGTTTCAAAGCTCAATTAAATCATAAATCATCTAATAATTTACACATTTGGTAATTTTTAAAATTTTTCAGAAGCAATTAAAAATTATTTTTGAAGTGTTTAAGCCAAAGTAATTTAGTTTAAGAAAATTTTGGATTTTTAATCAATTTGTCTAGATTTTTCCTAAATAATTCTAATATAATCGACCTAGTAATTAAGAAAACTTTTCCTCTTGGGATCGAGATTCAGAGTCTAAAATTTGCTCCATTATATTACTTTTGCAATAGATGCACTTGCCTTATTTCCGTTGGTTTTCAAAGTAAAATCATTTCAAAATTATTCAAAGTTTTAAAGTCACCTAACCAATGCAACATTACCTTGCTCATCAATCTTATATTTTAAAATTCCATTTTGTAGCTATTAATCTGGGTATGGGAACTAAAGTCAATCACCTTAAAATTGGTTTTGCTCCTTAATTGTGGTTAAAACCTAATCTTCTCATGAAGTGCTTCCTTTACACTGAGGCTTAATTTATGAAATGAATAAAAGATAAGACAAAATTTTAAAGTAATAATGTAGAATTACCCTTTGTTGAACATCGGCTAGAACTTGCTTTGATGGATTATCCTTCTTGTATTTTCAATACATACGAAGCTCCTCATCCTTATTTTTCTAACTTGGTTCAATAATTGTCTCTTTTGGGATAGCTTAACCTTCCTTTTTTTTTTCTCTTCAATGGCTAACTTCTCAAAGTCTTTAGACAAACTTATATCATTCTTTTCAAAATCTCTATTGCCTTTAAATGGGTTAGTTTCATCATATAACATGCATTGATTTTTCAATGACAAGATTTATTTTACTAAACACTCTAGAAGCTTTACTTATACAATTTTTTATTTTTATTGGCCTTTGATTGTCTTTAATTTCATATCTAATATCTGTATAGTTTAGTGGATAAACCTTTTGGTAAAAATTATGTGCATCCCTCCACATTCACTTGATAATTGTGATACTTAGAGGGAACAAAAGAGGGAAACCAAGCATCAAAACCTTATATTAGAATAGTGGAATGATAAAAAAACAAAAGTATCATTGAAGGTGGATTTACTTTTTAGGAATATAGAAATCCACGACACATTTACTAAGGCTCTATCTAGCTTGTTCCTAATTAGGTAGTCCCCTTTTTATTTATTACTCTATGCATATAGATTTCCCTCATATCTTAATATCTTCAACATTAGTTGATCACTATTCGAAATCTTTACAAAGGGTTTTGACATTGTTTTCCCTTCTATTTTAGAGGAATATAAGTTGAAATTAAAGTCTTTGAGAAGTATCCTAGGAGTGTCGATATTTTGACCAAGTGTTACCAACATTTCCTATAACTTACCCCTTTAAAAGGATAGTTTAGTAGTATACACAAATGTGATTTACATTGGGTTTTGCAAGGAACTTATTTTAGCCTTATATGAAGATTTTGCATAGTAGCTTATTGGCGTACGTCTCTAAAAGGGTAGGATTATAAGTAACTATAATTTTGTAGAAGTAGTGATACTAGTGGTTGGTGAGGAATTCCCAATCCCTTCCTAAGAACTATAGCTTACTGCAATGATCTTTCTTCTATTTAATTTCTAGGAAACCTACCACTATATATTTTATTGGCAAAAGATGCTCATGAAAAGGTTGTTACTTTACAATTGTATTCAATTCTCTCACATTTCAAGTTAAAAGTGACATGATGATAGAGAAGAAGTTAGGACCTAAGTCCTTTTGCCCTACGCCTCCTATCTAATCTTCTCCTTAAGGGGAGTTGTAATCCCTCATCCTTAACATTATTCTTATTGGCTAGATCTATCACTACTCTATCATTAAGTTCCTTAATAATGTGGAAATAATATGATTATTATTGTATTTATTAATAAAATTTATTCATTATCTAAATAATTACACTTCAAATAAATTTTTTTAGTAAAGTTTAGGTACTTGTAGTGTCAATGAGATCAAAAATACAAAAGGAGCAATTTTGAAGTCATTTTCTAGAAGCAAAACAACGAGGGACAATGACATCATTATAGTCAACAAGAATGCCACCGTTGTGATGTTAAACTAAAGACATAAGCATAAGGTTTTAACGTAATAGTGTTGTTATTCTCATAGATGCAGCCATTTTAAAATGGACTTGGTGATGGAGGAGAAGTTAAGGCTTAAGTCCTATTGCCTTGTGTTGATTGCAAAATCAAACTTAGTTTTACACTTAAAATCGCAAGTATATGTGTCGTTACTTGTAGTAAAAAGCAGATATCATTCCCATATAGATTGTATCTAGACACCCTATTAATTTGGATTACACTTTGTTTAAGAAACTGATTCAAATAAATTTAAAAGGATAAATAAAATGAAAACAAACTAAAGGTTAAAGTATGCAACACAACCAATGCCAAAACTGTAAAATAAAACTTGAAGAAATCAAAATTAAAGAATAGGATTTATCGTGAACCCTATTCCTTTCCCTTCGGTTTAATTGATTCAATTTATGCTTGGCCCAAGATTTTCTAATATTTTAGTTACCTTCTCTCAAGGTGCAACTAAGTGTCACTAGTTAATTAAATTAGGATTAACTTTAGGATACCTTGATATGCAAAGTTTTTCCAAAAAATTTAACTAGATGTGACGATCCTAAAATCAGTATATTAATCAATTGAAATCTCTTTCTAATAAATCGATCCACATATTATCTATAGGCCTATTAAACACCAACTCTCATTTTACATTTAACACAAATTAACAACCTTACTCTCTCAAATCAATACAAGGTTCTAAGCTTAATAGGTAACAAAAAAATTTATAACATTAAATCAATAACTAGAGTTCACAAATAGTGCAAACAACAAATCCAGAAAACACTTTAGCCACTCATAATATAAATAAGTTCCATAATATCCATAATTTCTACAAAACAGAACATAACGATAATGATAAAGAAAGGAATACAATACTATGTTATATTTCATCTTTGTCTACACTCAAAGAAAATTCAGAACTATTAACACCTTTGATGCTTAAGATGATGACTCCACACTACAAAAATATGAATATATTCTCTTCTCTATTCCAAAGCATATTCTCCTTTGTGTCAAGGTTTTTGCACCCCTTTTATATGTTCCAAGTTGGCACCTATCCAATTGATGTTAGTCATGTGTGTGGGTTGAAGATGCCTATGTGGCCGATGTGGAGTGCTGGACCACTCCTGTGGCACCAACCATAGGCATGGGAGAGGTAGTGGTACATGCCATGCTTGTGGTCTTGTGCCATAGGTGTGGGGGTTTTTGTGGAGGTGACAATTTGTCCAGCTTTTGACACCCTTCAATCTGTTGGCTATAACTTCTTCTCTGGACCTCCGATTGATTTGAAATTTAAACTGTAATCTCTTCACATGTGGATTTAACTCCCCATTAAATTTCATGGTCATTTAAGCTCTACAAAAGTTCCTAATTGCTCATCAACGTTAGCTGAACCACATCCAATGCTGAATTTCTGCTACCTGAATATGCAACCACCAAGGTGTATGAATTATTCCTCAAATAAGCTTAAAATTTTCCTTCACACACTAAATAATGCAAAGAATAAATCAGACATCTGAAACATAATGAAAAAGACGTAGAAGATGAAACTAACTAGGGTTAAAACACAAAAACAATACTTAAAACACGTAAATATAAACTAGAAACAAAATATAAAAAAAAACTTATCAAACTTCCTTACACTTAAACCTTTGCTTGTCCTCAAGAAAAATCAAACACAACCATTACATTCTATTAATTCATTTTTGAAAATATTAAAGCATGAAATCCCTCAAACTTTGGTCAACTTAAGTCTGAAGCTACTATACATATCATGACTACTTTTCATTAGTGCACATAAGCAAACTCATCTATGAAGCCATCACTCAAAGGTAAGTGAAAATGCAAAATGAATCTTCCTCTTGATTCCCCTTATTTATCATAAGTTTTTAATGGTTGAATTTTTTTTCTTAAACTTCTTATAGGAAACCACACTATCATGGGCTTGCTAATACATCAATTATTCTCTAAAATGATTACATGCTAAAAATATATCAAAAAGACTTTGTTTCTAGTTGTAATTTGGCTAAGGTTAAGGTGAGTCAAAAAAATTTTAAGGGTTAATCACAAGCATTCATAAAGTAGTAAATATACAAAAAGGATAACAAAATAAACTTATGAGATATGCAAATGGATAAAACTAACTACTCAGCACTTATGGATGCTACTAAAAGAT
>JAOXYD010243291.1:0-16945 GCA_028565735.1 Pinacopodium congolense
TGTTTTTAGGTAGATCTTCATTTTCAAACATTTGAATCTATATGTGTATATTTTTTCATGGATTTTTTAGCACTGGAGCTTGCTGTGAAGACATCAATTTGAGTTTGAAGATTAACTTAGGGAGTTTTCTAACTCATAATACTTGTTATATTGCTTATTTTTCATAAGTCATCGGGGTATTTTTTTGTTAATTGAAGAATTTTTTATTTAGTTTACATCTTATCATATTCGTGGATTTTCATGAACTTTCATTGATGATTCAAAGTTGTGTGAGAGTTAAATCAAGTTAAGGAGCATGTAAATCATCCAGGGGCTATCCTTGAGTGTTTTGTAACTTTTAAGCTCATTATTTATCTCTTATATTAAGAATAATTAAATTATATTGCTAGAAATGTATGTTTACATTCTTTGATTAATATGTGTGGCTAATTTAATTAATAGATAAGGATTGGTTTGTTATTTGAGCTTTTGTGCATGTTTTAGACACTTGTTCTCATTTATGGATGGTATTTGCATTTATGGATGGACTAAATTTTCTTTTTTTAAGCCAGCCACTTAAGAATGGATTAATAAATAATATAGGATTTGAGAAATCTACCTAGGTAGTTAGATTAATTGATAATAAACACAAATTAATCATTACATAACAAAATTTTATTATTTATGAGACATCTAATTCTGAGATCACATATCTAAGGATTAGACTTCTTGTTTTTAAAGCCTATTAACTTAATTTGATACATGACCAAACATTTAATTATTATTAATAGAAACATAACAAAATCTTAACCATAATGCTCAATTAAATCATTGAAAACCTAATCCTTAACTAATATATTTGATTTGGAAGTTTTTTAAATCAACTTGATGTTAATTAACGTGTTTGAAACCCCAAAAAGTTTGTTTGGAAATTTTTTCAACATTTTAATTAAGCTCTTGGATTTTCCTAAATAATTATAAGCTAATAGTTGCAGATTTTTCTTGAGAGACTGACATATGGACTTTTTTCTACTATACTACTTATTCAACAGGTGCATTTGCCTATAAAGTTTCTTAAAAGTCAAAGTTAAAAATTATATTAAATTAAGTCACCCTAACCAACAAACATAACAATACACATAGGAAAAAGGTATAATACTCCAACACAAATACACAAAGTTGACATATGACAAGAATCACACATCTTTTCATCTTTTACCATACAATCTTTCATAAACACACCTAATAATTTTCAAAAGCCATTTGAAAATTTTTTAGTGTTATACCCAAACCAAACACACTTACCCCTATTAAAACACAATATGACATATTCAACATAAAAAATCAAAGGGGTCTTCTTAAAATTAAAGTTTCATTCCAAAAATCATATTATAGCCTTAAATAATATCACACGATTGCCATGCACACATTCAATCTAACTCAAGATACTACATACAGTTATTTAATTTTTGTAATCACAAGGCAACATATTTGACAAACTCCCCCATAAATTTATCAAAATTATGCAAACTTTTTACAAACTCACATATTTTCAAGATTTTACCAACTCCCTCTAAGTTGATTAAAAAATGTAACTCTTTTTAAATTTATGCATTATGTCAAAGATTCAACATTTTTAAAATTTTTAAAATTTTTTTGAAAAAATTTACTCACCCTATATGAACTATAATATCACACACAGGTTCAAATAAATAAAATCCCACATTGACCATAATTTTTTAAACAGCATATATATCATAAAGTTTGGATATCTTAGAAAAGAGAGATTACACAAGCATAAGTAACATATTATAATCCTAAAAAACATACAATAAACCTTAATAATTTAAAAATGAAACTATCATATAAAGCTTACATGAGACAGGATATCATAATGTCATAAATAAGAATTATAAACATGATAAAGAAAAAAAATAAACATAAATATCAATAAATAATCAAAGTTCCAAATTATACAAAGATACATTAACAAAAAAAGAAAATCCTAAACATGTCTAATCATGATCTGACAGTGGGGGGAGACAAGATCTCAAATCATCAATCTATGGTTGTATCTTCTGAAGCTATCAATCCATCTCTTGCAATTGATGTCTAGTTCTCTCTTAATGACATGTAAGCTCTCTATAAAGATAATTGATTCAGCCATCAAGAAAAACTTAAGCTAGAAAAGGAGGAGGCTTGGAAGACATAGCCTCATCATTAATATGTAGAGAAACAGTGTGACTTAGAGTAGCCTCATCAACATCAAGATGAATAAGAGGAGGAATAGGATATTTTTTAAGTAGATAAGGTAGAGTTATATGACTATTAAAAATTTGATAGCCCATATGACTTAGAATATGATGGTCAAAAAAGAAACGAAGCTCAGATCCATCTTTCATAAAAGGAACAAAGAAGTGTTGTAATATGTGACCGAGAACAAAAGAGTAAGGAATGCTTTTACTCTTCTTCTTAGAATGTACAAAATAAACCATGTTATGTAAAATAAAATCTCATAAGTGAATTATCTCACCTATCATAATGGTAGAAATAAACCAAGGATCATCTACACTTAAATCATTATAGTGGCCAATTGAGGAAAGAAAATTATATTGAATAAACAAATGATGAAAAGGGTGATTGCATTCAAGTTCCTCACGTCTTTAGGTTTTTATTTAAATCTCCCATCACTAGGTAGTTAAAAAATGGTCTTGATTTTAGTGAACATAGAGAAAACAACAATAATGAGAAAACCCTTAAGGGTTTGAAGTTCCTAAGATTTCATTTATGGAATCCCTAGTAAGATGAATAAAAACATTTTAAATTTTAGAGACAATAAAATACTCATCATCTTCTCAATGCTCTCTATGGTTGCAAAAGAAAATCCTAACATTGGTGGGACTAATTCTAGAAAGAAGAGTAAGAAATGATTCCGACCCTTGATCAATCAAAAACTGTATGAGATCATAATGCTTATAATGGTCTAAATAGGAAGAAGCAACTAGATAGTTTTCATAGAGGTTTCTAGATGTATAAACTTGAAATTGGGGGTTGTAAATATCAAAACACTCATCCCTTTGGAAGTGATATCCTACTCCTAAAGATACCATCTCCTCGTGTTTAGTCATAATTTAATCTTGGAAGAAACAAAAAGGGAAAGCTCTTACATGGAGTCAGAGTAAAAATCCTAGTAAGTCTTTAATGTTAAAGTTTGCGCATAAGTATCACTTGGTTAAAAGCCAATAACACAACATGCATAAAGGGATATGAAAGTAAATATATAATCAAATGCTCAGTTATCCTTCGAAACCCAAGCTGCTCTTACAAGAATGCCTGACATGCAACTTAACAAACATTGAGAACTCATCCTAAACATTAATTGAACATTTATAAAAACTAGTTTATCAAACACTTTATAATTTGACAAAAATTGATAAATTGCATATTTTAGGCCCAAAATTTATAAAACAAGATTTAAAAGATAAGAGTAGCACAATAAAGAAAAGGAGCCGGGTTAAGAAATAAGAACGTCCAACCTCCTAAGGTAAGTGATGCATTTCATGTTGTTACTAACCAAATTTCTCTTCCTTTTCCTAGAAATTTGTAGATGAAAGAAGAATAATAAGAGAAAAGAAAACAAGAGCTATAGGGCGAAAATAAGTTGAAAGACTTGTGGTCGAGCAAGCCGAACCTAGAGGGTGACGAGAAGGATGATGAGCCTCGTCATTTATGGCCTACACTATTATGGAGGCCATCCTGGTAAAAGACGATGTATAGAGGGGAAAGTGGACTTTAGATTATGAGAAGCAATATGGTTCCATCTCCTGATCCTATGTGACACCAAGCTGATTGGGAGCCCATTTTGAGGGAAGTTGTGCCAGGTTCATCAAGGAGTTTATGCATGTTTCCTATTTAGCTCAAACATCCTTCTGATAGTAAATAGTGTAAATATTAGGAGTCTAACTAAAACATAAAATAGGCACTTATTAGGAGGTAACTCAACCTTTCCTTTAAGTTTTTGTGTATTTTATTTTTGTTAAATAAGTCTTTAGTTTCTTTTGTTTGAGTACTTTTTTTAAAGTTTTTGTTTTGTAGGAGCCAAAAGTGGGAGTTGTGATCTCTCTCCATTAAGGACCTCATAGATCACCTCATTCAAGAGAGTACTCTTATTCCAATGCCTTGGCGTTTTTCTATTGTTTTTAGGATATTGTGGATAATGTCTAATTTAAGTGTGAGGGTGGGAAGTTACAATTTTTTTGACTTGAGCTATTATGATTGCAACAGTGATGATTTAAAATACGTGTAATGTAAAATGATTTTTATCTTTAGTTGATAGTGAATTATGGTATTTCAAAAATAATAATGCTTTTAATTTAAGGAACTTTACTCAGCTCCCAAAATTGTGCTAACCTTTTCATTTTTTCTTTCTTTCTAATGGTTTGCATGTGTTTTGTAGCCCATTTGCTTAATATTTCATGTTTAAGTTCATTTGGTATGGTTTTTCATATAAATATGAAATGGGATGTTTAAACTAGTGTTAAAAAAGAAAAAAGAAAAGAAAAAGGAAAAAGAAGAGAGAGAGAGAGAGTGAGTGAGAAGAAAAGAAATCAAAAGGATAATGTGTTTGTTTTTATGTTGTTAAATAAAATGGGTCTTTTTTATGTTGATTAATAAAATAGGAAATTCTCACTCCACTTGCTTCAACCTAATGTAAAGGTTGAAGGTATAAGTGTTGCCAATAGCTATTTAAGAGAGTGGTATATCCTTATAGCTGATGGTACTCACGACAAAATATTCGCCCTCCCGTCAAACATTTGGATGATACCTCAAACAAGTTATAGGAGCATTTAGTTGAGTAACTGAGGTCATTTACAACAAAGTGCTTGAGTTCACATAAAAATACTAGGTGAAGTCCTCAACATTGCTTAAAATTCTACTAGTGCCATATTTTTAATTGTTTTTTGCCAATTAGAACATCCTTGACTATTTTGTATGACCAATGTTAGTTATTATGACTATAGGGTTATCTTTTCACTAGCTATGTACTTTGCTTTTGATTTTCTTATTCTTAATCATAATAGAGTTAAAATTTGAGATTTGGATTAAAAGTCGCAATTCATTTCTATTATACTCAGTTAACTATTGACACTTAAATTGAATTGTTTGAGTGAAGTATTTAAATCATTGCTTGAGGATAAGTAATGGTTCAAGTGTAGGGCTATTTGATAGTAAGCATTTTATAATATTTATATGTGAGATTTAATGTCATTTCATCCCTATTTTGATATTTAAATGCTTTATTTGTGTTCCTTTTAAGTTTACCTATAGATTTAACCTTAAAGCACAAATACAAGTTGAAAGTATCAAGTTTTGAGTAGAATTAAAGCAAAATTGGAACTAAAAGATGTATGGAATAAATTTAAGGACTTAGATCATCATGTTATAAGATTACACTCCAAATTTCAAAGCCATATGACAAGTCATGAACTGTGCACAAAGAAAAGAACAAGATGAGCTTGGTTGAACACTATATTTAGTATAAGTAAATTTGGTTATGCACACTTTTAAAGATCAAATCATTAAGAAATTTTGTGAGATGCAGAAACATCATGTGAACAATATACACACTAAATTTCATAACTATTGGAGCTATATAGAAGGAGTAAGAGAAAAAAAAAAAAGGCGAAGAAGGGCAGATGGTCAAAATTTAGGACTTAAATGAAATTTGTAAAACATCATTTTTATTATTCTTAGGGTAAACCTTTACCAAATTGCTCCCACAACATCCCTAAAGCCCTAAAAACCATCCAAGACATACATAAGGGGCTTAGAAAAATAAGAGAGGGTAGCCATTACATTCCTTTGTGATTTTCATCTTGTTTTCCTAGAAATCTTTCCATATTCTTAAGGTTTTCTTTAGGATTTCCTTTGGATTTTGTTTCATCTCTTTTGTTTAGATGTTTTAGGTATCGTTACACTTATTTTTAGTTGTTGCATGATTTTTAGTATACTTTTGTATTTCCATATCTTCTTATATTTAGATTGAATGTTTAATGGTTTTTGTGGTTAAAACTCTTAACCTGATTTTCGTTGTTTAAGCTTAATTACTTGTTATTCCAAGTCTGAATTTGCTGATTTTTGATTATGTGATCATTTATCTTATGGTATTTTGCTTTTTCTTAAATATTTTGGTGAGTTTATGTTGAATAGTTGAGAATGATGGATGTTCTTAAGCTCTAAATCATTTAATTTCAGTTTTTATTTAGTTAAGATGTGTAGGAATTTCTATTTTTAAAGTAAGTAATTTCGCTTTTGTCAATTGGGTTATATTTAGTTTATTGATAATATGAAAAGCTTGAGTTCTTATTAGATAAAGTGTTAAATCTCAATTCCCATTACTAGTCTTGAATTATCCAACCTTGATTTCCTTCAATTAAGTTTAGGTTAGGTTTATGTAATTTTAATTTTTATTAGTTTTAGCATGTGTTTCTAGTTTTATAAAGGTGAGAAGGTATTTTAGGGATAATGGGTAATTATTTGTGAGAATGTGATTGGGGTTTATGGAATTTGGTGCTTTAAAGTTTAGGTTGGATTGTAACTTAAGTTTAATGTCAAGGATTAGATATTATCTTTAGGCTTGATCACGTTTTAGGTAATTTCCTAATCCAAATGTAAGGTTTGAGCGTGTGATACGTAATAGTCTATAACGATTTTTGAAAATAGAAATAGACTAGTTAGATTTTTAGGAAAACTTAACAAATTAGTTTAAGGTTCCAATCCTTTAGGTTACACTTTCCTAACTTGTGAGTTAGTGACCTAAGTAATTCATTCCTTAGCACATAATGTTTCTTTGCTATTAAACTTAGAGAGCTTATTCTAGGTTATAGCAAAGTTAGTAGTATTTATAGAGCTTGTTAGGTTTACCTAATTTAGAAAAACTGAGGATTTGAGAGCTTCTTCAGATATATAGGCTAACACATCCTTTATCTAAGTTTAAGGTTAATAATTGTCTCAGAATCCTTATGATGCCTTCTTCCAATTTATTTTATATTATTCTTAGTTTATCATCTTTTGCATTGTATTTGCCTTTTTAGTTCCATTTGTTATATCCTAGCTATTTAGTTCTAATTGCATTAGGTGTTTTTATTTTTTTATACAACATTCAGAATAGCATTTATATCATAGCTTTCTAGGGTTCAACCCTAGCTCACCCTTCTACATAATTAATAAGTTAGAAATTTATTATTTGGTAGTTTGTGATGAGCTATCACTAGAACTCTTCTAATGTAAGGCCTATGCTTTGATGCTAGATTGTTAGTTCTATTTGGCACCTAAAAAGGGGTGAATTAAACACTTTAAGATTCTTTCTAAGTTTTCAACCTGAGTTCACCAATTAATTTAAGTATGGAAACTTAAATTATTTTCTAATTTAATTCCTAATTCACCAAAACACTCAAGCTATATAAAAAATTAAATAAATTGAAAAATTTATAAAATAAATGCTTAAAATTAAAAGAGAAAGTAAAAAAGGACACAAAATATTTGTACTAGCTCGAAAAGGTTTACCTTCTCTTAAAAACCTTATACAACATTAGTTTACAAATCCTTTTCAAGGCTCAAGGCCTTTCCCTCCTTTTTAATGGCACAAGGATAACCATTCCCTTCTTTTTCTATGATTAAGAAAAACCTTACTCACTTATCTTTTTCATAAGGATCAAGAATAATCCCTTGCACAATTTGCCTCATAATTTTGCCTTCATAAAATTTTCTTCTTATTAATGCATTTTTCACTAAAGCACCTTATAAGGAATGCCACTCTAAATTTTATAAAGTCCCAAATTTACTTATGAATGATATTATCACACAATCCTAGAACATACACTAAGAACTCACAAAAGAAACAAACTCAAGCTTTCCTTTTTCAAATGCTTTGTAAAAATAATTCATAATATTTTTTGAAGAAAATAGCATATACATAAACTCTATAGGAAAAAATCTATTAAAACTCATTAGATGGTCATTTCCAAGCATTCATTAACGTTGTAAAATTTAAAGAAATGACTGTTGCAGGTTTTGGCAATCTATATGTCGATATCACCCTATTTAGTTGATCAATACATACGTTGAAAATGGAGTGCTTTTTAGTCCATCAATTCTAATTCAATCTAAACTTAACTCAATTTAATTACTAACATTATCCAAAATATTTAACCTATTTCAAACATTTCTTAACTCAATCATACACAAATTTAACACTATACAACTAGTGTATAAAATTTCCTTAGCATGTCAATAAGAAAAATTATTCAATTCACACAAGACTCACCAAATGAAGTAATTCCTTAATCAATTTCATATACATTCTCAAATTGATTTACTAACACAAACTCATGCAACCATATGCAAACATTCATTCATATATCCAAAGGATTTTAAATTTTAATAATCATATAACACATATTAAGTATCCTAAATGCAACATACTAAACATGAATGCAATACGCATGATGTGAGCCACAAAAGCTATATGATATGACTAAGAGAAGTCTTATAATAAAACTTACACTCAACCTATAAAAAACACTACTCTTTGACTTGATCTTTTTCCATCTTCATATATTTTAACATGAACTTCTAATCATCATCTTTAACTTAAAGGTTCCAACACTTAAACATTTCCATAAAACATATCTAAAACATATCAAACTCTAAAAACACATTAGTTAAACTATTTTATCATCATCAAAACCAAGGTAGAATAACCATTGCTTTAAAAAAGCTAGAAATATAATTAGGATAACAATATTTCGAGTGTATTTCTAAATTGTTTATGATAGGGATGAATTTTGTTACATTTTATCTTCTAAAATCATATGAATTCATCTATATTCTTAGGATAAAAGTGCTAAAATTGTTTCATAGTATGCGTAATGATAGGTTTAATTCCTTAACACAATTTCTAGACTAAAGTGTAAGGAATTGGAAGAAATTTTGAGTGAAAAAGAAGTGAAGGTGTAGCTGGAGACTAACTCACAATGTTAGTCAACCGATGCTTTTGATCAATCGACTAAATGATCCGTAAAATTGAGGCACAACTCTTTAGCAAACCATTGGGATAACTAATAAAAAGAGACGATAGAATGGTCTTTTCCAAGAGGCATCTTACCCTAATTGGAAGTCACATATAAAGCCTCTTATGATCGAAAAAAGGAGGAGTCGGCAGCCATTCTACATTTAGTGCATTCATCTTGTTTTCTTTTGTTTTCATTAGTTTTCGTGTTCTTTAACTAATGCTTCAATTCCAGCAACTTCATTTCCATTTTTTAAGTTTTGTTAAATTTCAATTATAATCATTTGACACTTTCCTTTATATAATCATGATTTTATATGTTCTAGCATGTTTAGATTGAATGTTTGATGGATTTTATGGTTATTGCTCTTGAATATTGTAATGAATCTTTGTTTTATATAAACTAATGGTTTTGTTTCCAATTTCCAGCATTGATTTCACTAGTTTAAGCTTGGGTTTTTCTTATTTTAGATCCATATTTTTTAATTTTTTGATTGTGTGATGGTTGATCTTATAGGGTTTTGTTTATTGATAATGCTTTTGGTTTGTTTATATTTGATAATTAAGAACGATGCATGTTCCTAGGTTTTAAATAACTTTATATCATTTTTTGTTCTTATTTAGTGTGTTGCATTTTTATGTCGGCATTTGGGTTGTTGATTTTTATTGGAATTAACTTGAATTTAGGTAGAGAAGTCATGGGTTTTCATTAGATTATAGTGAAATTCAAAATTTTCAATACTTAGTTATTAAGTATGGTTATGTTTATTTCATTGTTATTTTGATTGATTTGAGTATGTGTGACTAATTTCTTAAGGGGTTGAAGATACCTTAGGGATGAAGGACAATTAATTGCAAGAATAGGATTGAGTTTGTATTGTGATTGATGTTTTAAAGCTTAAGTTGGGTTAGAAATTTTGTTTAATGTCAAGGATTAGGTATTATCTTTAAGCTTGATAACCTTTTAGACAATTTCTTAATCCAAATGCTACATTTAAGTGTGTGATATGCAATAGTCTATAGTGATTTCCGAAAGAAGTAATTGACTAGGTGGATTTGTTGGTAAATTTAACCAACTTATCTAGGGTTCCAATCCTTTAGGTTACACCTTTCAAGCTTATGTATAGGTAGTCTAAATTAGTCATTCCTTAGCACTTAAGGCTTCTCTACTATTAAACTTATAAAGCTTTCTCGAGGTCATTGTGGTTTTAGCGTGTTTCTAGAGCTTACTAGATACACCTACTTTCAAGGGACATAGGGTTTGAGAGTTTATTCGAACCCATAGGCTAACATCTTAGTTAGAGCTCTAGTTATCTAGATTCAAGGATTAATGTTTGTTTAGGGATCCTGATGATACCTTCATCCTATTTCTTTTCTATTGTTACTAGTTTATCATCTTTGTTTTGTGTTTGTATTTTTTATTGTTTTTTATGCATCTTAGCTATTTTAGTTCTCATTGCTTCATGAGTTTTATTTTCTTTTATTTGCAGCATTTGAAATAGTAATAGCAACTAGCTCTCTGTGATTCAATCTTGGCTTGTCATTTACTACATTGTGAGAAACAATTAGAAATTATTATTTGATAGTTTTGTAATGAGCTATTAGTTTAAATTTCTTTAATATTAATTATTTCTATTTTAGCAAAAGATAGTAGTTTTATGAATAAATATTTGTATCTATTAAAAGACATGACTGGCTGGTTTTATTAACCACTATAATAAAGTAAATAGATGGATTAATTAACTTCTAATTATTGAATTGTGTATAGATCTTTGTTTACTTAAGTTTTTTTACCTTCTATTATAAGCTAATCATCTAGAATATATTCATATACAAGGAGTCTTTTGTTGAGCTACGATGTATAGAGATCATGGGCGTGTATAAGGAGAGCCATATACGTGGCTTATATAGGCCATGTTCATGGCTTTTAGAAGCCATGTGCCCTCCTCCTTTTTCTAACTTATAACTTTGCTTGGAATTTTAGCTATAACTTCTTCTACGAACCTCTAATTGACTTGAACTTTGAACTGTATGCTGTTCACATATTGATTTTACTCCTCACCAAATTTTATAGCGATCTGAGCTTTAAAACTATGCTAAATAGGTCATCCACGTCACCTATACTACATTCAATTCTGAAATTCTGCTACCTCTAAAATCAACAATCAAAGTGCATCATCCATCTCTCAAATAAGCTCAACATGCACCCTCAAACACTAGACAATAAAAGGAAGCAATTAAACACTTAAAAGATCATGAAAATATGCAAAAGATCAAATTAACTAATGATGAAATGAAGAAAGGAACACTTAAAACACCTAAAACAACCTAGAAACATAGTCTAAAAATACACTTATAAACTTCCCAACACTTAAACCTTTGCTTTTCCTCAAGCTGAATCAAACACAACCATTACATTCTATTAGTTCATTTTCAAAGCGATTAAGAGCATGCAATCCTTCAAACTTTGGCCAACTTGATTTTCAAGCTACTACATACCTTGTAACTAGTTATCGATAGTATAGATAGAAAAACTCAACTTATGATACTATCATTAAACAGGAAGCATAAAGTCAAAATGGATTTTTCTTACGGGATTCACTCATTTCACTCAAGTGTATAAAGGATAGTGTTTTAGTCCAAACTCCTTATAGGAAATCACACAACCATAGGCTTGCAAATACACCAATTCTCTTCCACCTTGATTACATGCTAAAATAGATCAAAAGAACTTTGTTTGAGGTTATAATGGGGCTAGGGCTCAGGTGGGTCAAGAAAAATTGAGTTTGGAAAGGGATAACAAAATTAAATATGAGATATGCAAATGGATATAACTAACTACTTGGTAGTTATTGTTGCTACGACACTTGATTCTTTCTTTTTTTTTCCTCTTTTTTATTTTATTTTTTAATTTTTTCTCATCATTTCTCTCTTTTTTTATAAAATGAAAATGAAAAAAAAAAACAACTACACGTAATGCACTCTATGAGTGGAATTATTGCTTAACTCTTCTAAAAATAATGAAGCTAAAAATCCCTAACTAATACTCACTTAGCACTTTATTAAACTTGTGAGTGGCTAAGGCTCCTGGGATTTTCAGGTTTTAAAATGGGGATGTTTTCTTCAAGAAACAAAAGAGTTAAAGGATCAAAGGGGTTTGTAATGGATAATGAGACAGGTTGGTCATTTAAATTAAGGATTAAAAGAAATAGGGCCTTAATCATTTTCAAGAGCATGCATCTCATCGATTCAAACTGGTTTAGAGCAAGTTCTAAATGTAATCACTTAAGGGAGTATCATACACAAGGAAATGAAATGACTATAGAATTGAATCATTAAGCTCAATTGAAAATCCATTAGACTTCTATACATTACCTAATCACTCAAGCATCAATTTTTTATTAGGTCACCTTCTATTCAAGTGACCTAATCTAAATTCAAGCATAGAACTTAATCCTATTCCAACTACTATGATAGAATTTTATGGTAAAACAATCATCACACAAATTCTTGTGCACAGAAATTGACAAACCTAATACTAAATGCTATTAAACATCTTATATGATATGAAAAATGGAAACACAAATACAAAAACTATCTCTCACTGATAACACAATCACAAAAACTACCTCCCTACATTTGAAGGACACATTGACCTCAATATGTGAAGAGGATAGACAAAAATAATACCAACGCAACTATGAGCGGTATGGAGATTTTGGTGGTGACAGTGGTGGAGTGGACACTTCAATGTTCCAATGTTTATATTACTTCTTGATCTTAAAAGCACTACTAGAAAAAAGTTCCTTAAGGTGATCTTTGGGAAGCATCGATTACATCGACATCTTTTGAAGGCATTTTGAGAAAACTGCTAAAAGAAACAACTAAAACAAAATAAAGAAAAGAAGAAAAAAAATAAAAATAAGCAGAAGCAAAAGAAATGAGAGAAGGCACACCTGTGAGTAAGATGGCCACAGGCATGGCTTGTGTTTGCCACGAACATGTCCTCCTTAAAGAAAATTTTACATGTTGTTTTATTGGCAAGTGGTTACAAATTTGGCATAAGGACCACAGACTTTTTCACGCTCTAGTGACCACGAACATGTTCATACAGCCTCTAGAAATTTATCTATTTCATTAAGCCCCTCTCCTTCCTCACGTACAAGATATATATATTATTACTTTCTTTTGTTCCTAAAATTCAAATGGAAAGAAAAAATTAAATTCATCAGTAGTTCATTCAAAAATAAATTAAACAAAAAATAGACTACAAAGAGAAAAGAAAACAAATAAAGACTAGACAGGACAAAATATGAAAACAAAAAAACTCAATTAATGAAAGTACAAACTAACTTAACATAAATACATAAACTAAAAAAACATGCCAATTTATGGTCATTAGCTTAACCATCACCTAAAATTTCATTCAACATAATAAAAGGGAAGAAATCACTCCCTTTTCTCTCGATGGAAAATCTCCATCATACAACCTCTTATGATGTCCAAAAATATTTAACGTTTTTCTATTTTAGATTTCCATCCCTAGCTCCTCATGCTTGTAAATTTGAACAATTTTGGATGGTTTTCTCAACCTAGTCTTGAGTTTACTGGGGTATAAGTTTAGTTTTTCTCTAAACCTTACTTTTCCCAACTTTGCAACCCTCTTCTTTTGTTCCACAACCAGTTCTTTTATTCCATTAATGGATAATGGTTTCTCTATAACCAAAAAAGCATGCCCCAAGTGAGTAAATGAGGATTGTAGTCTAAGCACTGGTGGTTTAACAAAAGAGAATTGGGTAGGGACATTTAATCTTCCTCAAGGTTTGTGCTTTAACTTCTCATCCTACTCTTCCTTCCCCTTAGGTTTTTTATTAGATTTATGTTCAACCTCACCCTCATTCGTCACCTTGCACTTCTTTCCATAATCATTAACTATCGCAATTTTCATACAAGCACTTTCTTCTACCAAATTTCTCCACATCTTGTCCATGTTGAACCTCACTTGCTCATCACCAATACAAAGTACTAACTTTCCATCATGGATATCAATCAATTCCCTTCCTATGTTTATGAAAGGTCCCCCAAAGATCAATGTACATCTCTTATCCTCTTCATAGTCTAGCACCACAAAGTCGACCAAAATAATAAACTTATCAATCTTTATCAAAACATCCTCCATCATTCTGTACGGCTTTCTTATTGATTAATCCTCCAATTGAATGAGTATGAATATCAGCTTTACCTCACCTAGCCCTAATTTCTTGTACATAGATAAAGGCATTAAGTTAACACTTGCACCCAAATCACACAAAAATTTAGGAAATTCCACATAATCAATAATATAGGCTATATTAAAACTCCATAACTCTTGTAGCCTATATGGTATATGGCTAGAAATAGTTGAGCTCCAATTTTCTATCAAAGCCACCATTTGGTTATCCTTCAAAGTGCGCTTATATGTTGACATCTCTTTCAATAACATAGCGTACTGAGGCATGTACCCCATTGTTTCTGCTAAAGTGAAGTTAATATCAAAATTCTTCATCTTTTCCAGGAACTTAGAGAAATGGGCTTCCACTTAATGTTGCTCGATTCTTTTTAGATAAGGGATCCTCGACTTATATGGTGGTAGTGGAATATAAGGTTTCTCCTCCTCCTTCGCTTCATCCTTCTCTTCTATTTTCTATTGGCTCTCTCTTGTGACACTATCAACCTTCTTCATTGACTCTAGATCTTGCCTAATAATGACCTTGATGGCCTTTAGCTATTCTCATAGATTGGTCTCATTATTGCTTGGGAGGCTCCCCAAACTTTTAAACGATAATGCATCACCGAGTTGACCCACTTAAAGTTCCAAGTTGTGGATAGATGACGCATGATTTTTCACTATCTGATATGATTTCACCTCCATCCTCTTTTGACCTTCTTCTTGGCTTGAAAATTTAGATCCAATCACATCCATTAATTTGTCCATTTTGCTCTCTAAGGATCAAATTCTATCTTGTTGAAATCTGGAAGGTCATTGCACTATCGCTTGGGAACATGGCTTGTTAGTATTCTAAACAAAATTTGGGTGGTTTTGTCACCCTGGATTATAAGTATTAGAATACGGATTGTTACCTTTTTGTTGTGTTCCTATGTAGTTTACCTACTCGCTTCCATTGTTTGCTATGAAAAAGCAATCCGCAGTGTCATGAATATCTTAACCACAAACCTCACATTGAAATTGCATGGCTTTTACTGAAGATGAAGAGGCTCTTTGCATGTTATTCAAATACTTGGTGAGAGCTTAAATTTGTGCCTGAAGTGTTGTCACCATATCAATTGGAATCATAACTCTTTGTTCCTTAGAGCTTTGTCTACTCCTTTCATTAGAATACATGCAACTATTACTTGCCAACTCTTCTAAAAGGTCATGGACTGCATGTATAGTCTTTCTCATCAATGATAGGTGCCTATTGTACCTTGATTCACCCTATTATAGGAGGTTTGTAAGAGAAACTCATTAGGAAGGTTATGGTGTGGACAACTTCTTTGTAGCTCTATAAACCTCTCATAAGCTTCATAAAATGACTCCCCATTACTTTGCTAGAAGTATGTAATCTCTTTGATGATCTATGTCATCTTGGTTAATGAGAAGTACTTAGCAAGAAAAGCATGGAGCTCTCATGTGGTAATCTAACCTGAGGTGAGAAAATTATACCATGCTTTGGCCCGATATTGCAAGGTAAAGGGGAATAACTACATCTTCATTATGTCATCTAACATCTCATTATTCCAAAACATGTCACAAACATCTAAAAAATTGTCAAGGTGGGCATTAGGATCTTCATTTGATAACCCATAAAAGTGAACATTACTTTGAATTATGATGAGGAGTGTGAACTTTATCTCAAAATTATTCACTTGTACAGTCGGGCATGTAACTCTTTTTGGACTAAAACCCAGTCTCATAAAATCCATCAATGTTCTTTTGTCCCCTCCTTATTCTCCTTCGTCTGCCATATTTGTTGAAGTCCTGTCTTAGAGCTTAGGTTTTTTTAACTTTTGCTTGAGTCTTTTGATATTTAAATGCTCTTCTTCACTTTGCTCGTTAGATCTTCGCATGCTCTTTGTGTTCATGCTCCTACAAAGACACAATTAAAAGTATCAGCAAAACTTAAATCAAAGTCACCTAAATCAAATAAGATGCTAAAATATTAATCCGCAGCAAAGGTTCCAAAAACTTGTTAGTATATAAACTAAACTAATTTTATGCTATATCGTAAGTATACGATTCGTATAATTTTAATATAAGCAGATATCGTCCCACAAGGATTGAAATTAGTCAACTGATTAATTTGGATTACACTTTACTAAAGACAAATTCAAGAACTAATGTTAACAAGAAATAAATTAAAGGCCAAATTATCAATGAACTAAAATAAAATAATCGACTCAAACTAAGTTAAGATCAAGATTAAAAACTAGGAATTGTTGTTATCCCTATTTGTTTCCTCTTATTTGATTAATTTAATTAATGTTTAGCCCAAGATTTTCTAATAGTTTAGCTACCCTTTCTGAAGGTGTAACTAAGTGTCGCTAATTAAATAACCTAGGATCAACCTTGAAATCTCTCGATATGAAGAGTCTTTCCTAGAAATTCAATCATCTGTGAAACAATCTTATAAGTAATATATTAATCTATTGAAATCCCTTTCTAATAAATCAATAAACTTGTTATCTACAAGTCCATTAAATGCCAACCCTCATTGTCCGTTGAACAAAGATTACCAAAATCATTCTCTCGATTTATTGCAATGTATAAACAAATTCAATAGATAATATAAACATTCTTAGCATTGAATCATCAAATAAGAGTATACAAATCATTCAAACGACAATCCCTAAAGATAA
>JAOXYD010243300.1:0-16941 GCA_028565735.1 Pinacopodium congolense
ATTAAAAGTGTTGCGCAATCAAATAAGAGCCATTGGCTGGACTATAGTAGACATTAAGGGATTAAGTCCTTCAATTTGTACTCACAAGATTTTTATAAAACAAGTGATTAAAAATGAAATATTGAAACTTCTAGATGCCATAATAATTTTTTCTATCACTAATTTAGATTGGGTCAGTCTGCTTCAAGTGGTACCTAAAAAAGGAGGCACTACGTCCTTCAAAATGATCAAAATAAGCTGATTGCTACAAGAAAATTGATTGGTTGGTGTATGTGTATTAACTACAAAAAATTAATTGACGCCACCTATAAGGATCATTGCCCATTATCTTTAATCAATCAAGTAATAGATAAAATGGCTAGGCATAGTTTCCATTATGCTTTAGATAGGTGTAGTGGTTATTTACAAATTTCGGTGGCTCTTGAGGACTAAGAGAAGACAACTTTTGCATGTCCTATGGCACTTTCGTTTACAAATGCATACTCTTTGGCTTGTGTAATGCTCCAGACACATTTCAATGCTATATGATGACTATATTTTCAGACATGATGGAGTCTTGCATCGAAGTCTTTATAGATGATTTTTTGATATTTGGCATATCATTTGATTTTTACTTAGAAAATTTAGAAAAGGTGCTGAAGAGATGTGTGGAGAAACTTTTAGTATTGAACTAGGAAAAATGTCACGTTGTGGTGAAAAAATGCATAGTACTAGGTTATAAGATTTCAAATAAGGGAATTTAAGTAGATCTAGTGAAAATCGATTTAATTGGTTAACTCCTACCACTTGATTTAGTTTGAGCGATTAGAAGTTTTTTTTAAGTCATATCATATTTAACCAAAGATTTATAAAGGATTTTTCCAAATTCACAAAGCCTTTAACTAATCTTTTCACCAAGATTGTTATTTTTTAAAAATTTTAATGACAACTGTATACATTATTTTAAGCTGTTAAAGGAAAAACTTACAAGTACACCAATCCTTATTTCACCTAATTGATCTCTACCTTTCGAACTGGTATGTGTTACAAGTGATTTTTCATCCAATTTACTTTGCAAGTTGAAAATTAAATGACACCCAAAAATACTACACTATGACTAAGAAACAAATGGTACTTGTCATCTTTACATGTGATAAATTTTGGTCCTAGTTAGTGCTTTTAAAGATGTCAGTTTATATAGATCATTTAGCTCTAAAGTATATTATGAATAAGCTTGATACAAAGCTATGTCTAATTAGATGGGTTATTTTATTACAAGAATTTGATATTGAAATTAAGAACAAGAAAGACATTGAGAATTTTGTGTTCCACCATATTTCGCGTCTAAGCAAAAAGGTGTTAGAAAAAGGAGAAAAGTAAGACATCGGGGAAGTGTTTCTCGAGGAGCAATTTTTAGCCTTAATTAATTTTCAATTTTTCATTATATGCTAATTTTGTAATTTATCTAGCTGGCAATGTATTTCCTCCTGATCTTTCTTATCAGTAGAAGAAGAACTTCGTGACCAAGGGTAAGTGATATTTATAGTATAATCCTTATTTATATAAGATATATGTTGATGGTATCATTAGAAGGCGTGTTCCTTTAGAAGAAGTGCCTTCTATATTGAGTTATTTCCATTTTAAAGAAGATGGAGGACACTTTGGGCCAACTAATACATAAGATTTTAAAATATGGAGGCCACTTTATTTAAAGACACATTTCTATATGTTAAATCTTATGATAACTGCCAAAGAGTTAGGAACATTTCAAGGAGCCATGAAATGGCTTAGAATCATATTTTGATTTGTGAGGTATTTTATGTTTAGGATACTAATTTTATTGGAAATTTTCCTAAATTATACACTAATTAATTCATTTTCATTGTTGTTGATTACATAAGTAAATATATTGAAACTGTTGTTTTACCTACAAATTATGTTAAAGGTGTGGTTAGGTTTCTTAAGAAGAACATTTTTCCAAGATTTGGCACATGTAGAGAAATTATTAGTGATGGAGTTTTTCATTTCTGTAATAAAAAATTTGATTCCTTCCTATCTAAATATAGTATTACCCATAAGATTGTCACCTCTTATTATCTCAAAACTAGTCATAAGTTGAAATTTCTAATCTTAAAATTAAAGAATTTTAAAAAAGATCGTTAATGCATAAAGAAAGGATTGGTCGTTGAAATTAGATGAACCATTATGAACCTATTGCACTACTTTTAAGATGCTCATTGGTATTTCTCTGTGTCATTTGGTCTATGGAAAGTCTTATCATTTACCTATGGAACTTAAGCATAAGGAATTTTGGGCCATTAATTTTCTGAATTATGACTTAAGCAAGATTGGTTAATAAGGTTAAATGAGTTTTGTCTTAATGCTTATGAAAACTCTAAACTTTATAAGGAAATGGTTAAAAGATGGCATGATAAGCACATTATTCCTCTTAAAATTAAGATCGATGACAAGTTTTTAATAAATAATTCAAGGTTAAAACTCTTCCCTAAAAAATTAAGATCAAGATGGAATGTTGTTTTCAAATTAATGATGGATTAATTTGCTTAAGGAAAAACAAATCCTTAAGGGTGTAGGAATACGGATTCATTTTATGGTCTTTTCCATAGTTATTTGATTCATAATTACCCCTATTTTGATGTTTAAATGTGTTATTTATATTTAGAATTATTAAAATTACAGATTAAGTGTGAAGAATGTTGTGGATAAAGATTAAAAAATAAAGCATTTCAGGACATAAATAGGGGTTTGCTGAACCACCATTTAAGTCCCTATAGCCTACCATTCAAGCCCTTTTAAAGAGTTAAATGTAGGTATCTAATTGACGTCATTTTAGGCTGACTCAAGTGTTTTTTAAGTAGTTAGTAACAAATCTCTAGCTTAATCTCTAATCATTTCAGCTCCAAGTTGCATCAAGTCATAACCACTTGCAAGGGACATATAAATTGATCTTTAGAAGCCATTTTTAGTATGAAGAATGATAAAAACACGCCACTTTAGACTAGATTTTCATATTAAGTTTTAGGGTTATTTTCTTATGTTCTTCATTTTTCATGTCTTGTATTGGAGATTAAAGCTTGTTTTTAAGGATTATAAGAGGTTGAACATATGATTTAGATATGTAAATTTCTTAGAACAATATTTAGTACCTTATTAACTTATTTATTCTTCATAATGCACTCTTTGTTTGATATAATAAAAGATATGATGTTTAGGTTGCATATGATGTGTTCCTTGATTCAAATGGGTGGCTAATCTAATTTTTAGCTAAGGTAAGGCTAGTAAATGATCTGAACAAATGTTTATACATGATTTGGGGCTGTCTTTTATTTAATTGAAGTGCTTAAAACTTATTTAAACTTCATCACTTAAAATGAAGTTAAGAAATAACATTAGGATCCAAGAAATCTACCTAAGTTGTTTGATAATTCATTAAACCACATGGTTCAAATCAATGCATGACCGAAATTTGATTAATTATGAGGGTTTTGATCTAAAAATAAGGATTTTTTTAGGTTAAACTTCTTGAACTTTGAGCCTATTGTCTAAAATTGATAAATGATCAAACTTTAATTTAGGCTAATTAAAGAAAAAGGCATTGCCTTATCCATAACACTACCTTGAATTAGTGAAGATATACCCTAGGTCAAGTCTCACAACCTTTAATTAACTTATTTAGATCATTGAAAGCATAAGCCTTAGCTAAATCAATCCATTCAACCAATCTTTATACACATTTTTATTTTTCTTGCATAACTTGGAATCTTTAAGTTAATTTGCTAATTTTATTTATTTAATTCTCTTAATTTGGATTCTCTAGATAGTTGTAATTTGAGTGAACTAGTACTTGACTCCTTGTGGCAACGTTAATTCGGATCTTAAATACTTTACTTTTTTACTTGTTAGCTAGTATACCTACTGAATAGTTGGTCTTAGAATTGCTTTAAGAAAAAGTGTGCCTAATTTACTTAAATTTAATAATTAGTTGTGATAATTTTGATCAACCAAACCAACCCAACAACAATCAAAAGAAATTTCATTAATTCTATTGATAAATCTAAGACAAAATTTGGAAATTCAACGTTCAATCAAAGAAACAAAATCAAACACCACATCTTAGGGTTCATAAAAATCTAAATCTTATAAGAATTTAGTTCTTAAACATATCAAAAGAGAAAAAAATAATTAAGGAAGAAATAGGGATTGGAAAGCTCATTTTCATGACACTTAAATCTTTTAATCTTAAATGGCTAGTGTTAGAATCAATCTCAATCTTTAACATGTTAATGCTTCCATCTAATTCTCCTCCCTAAATTGCTCCAAAATCTTATAAATATGGATTAGGAATAGGTGTTGGTCTCTTAATGGTGGTTATATGCTTCCAAGGATCAAAAAACACAAAAAAAGCTTAAATAAGGAGGCTAGCCTAATAGTTTCATAGATCCAAATCTTGTGGCCAAGCTTATGGCCATAAGCCTAGCCCTGAGCTCCCTACTTCCTCTTTGTCTCTTAGTGTTTTCTTGATGAAATCTCCATAGTTTATGTCATGGCTACGAAACAAAATTGTGGAACTTAATGTATTTTTTCTCTTTCTCCTCCTTTTGATTCCATAACTCAACTAACTCGTAACGTGCATAAATTTTTCACCAAAATCATATGAGCAACATCTTATTCAAGAATTAAATAACTATACACCAAATTCATATGGAAATCATCCCCAATCTTAAAATTATGGCTATGAATTCATGAATAAAAGTTTATAGATTAAGCACTTTCTAATATTGACATAAAGAACATTGAAGTAAAGATCAAGCAATGAGAAATCAAAACTAAATAGATTAAGGTCTAATAGGTTTACATTTATATTTTTTCATGGAAATATATTCTTGATCTTTTTAATATTCTTAAGGGCTTAATCTTCATGCAGTTGTGCATTGCATTTAACTCAATGATTTCATATTCATTTCATATTATGTTTTTCTATATAATATTTCATATTTAAGAAGAAATCTGGTAACGGTTTTAAAGAAAATCTTCCTGTTCCATGAAATATTTCGATAAAGTTTTAAGATTTTTTAATTCAAGGTTTAAAGATGTTTGCAAAAGGTTTGAAATTGTTGCAAAAGGTTTTGTATGGCATATGACTTGATAAAGTTTATAAACTTTATAGTCTAAGACTTGTTTTTTTTTAGTTCAATTAAAAGATCTCAACATCTAAAACCAATTTAAGGGAATTTTGGAACTTGGTGAAAACAAGTTTCTATGAAAAATGTGACTTTGAGAAGTATGAAAAACTTGTGTGAATTGTTTTTTAAGTGAAAATTTTAAAATGTGCATAAAGTTTCATAGATCAAGACATTTTAAGTTTTAAATTTCAATTAAATAGTGTTAAATAATAAAATTCTTATAAGAAAATTTTAAAACTTAGTTAAATTTGTTTCTCATTAATGAAATTGATGTTCATAAATCGTTACAAACAAGTTGCAAAATCTGGAAAATAGTTATGTAGAGTTATTGACCAATTGTTATATGAGGCTGCTTGACCGGGATGTAGTTTCTTAAACTAGTAGATCGGTCTTAAGGAAATGTTCAACTAATGCATTCTGAAATGAGATTTTTTAGAAGAACAACAAAGGTCAATAATGGTGAGAACAATGGTTTCTTGTGTTCTAAAAGATTATCTAGAAGATAAACAACATGCCAAAATGACAGTAGAGAGCAATGTTGTTATGACCTATCTATCATGTTGTATTGGCTAGTTTTTTTACTTCTAATGAAATTTTTCATTAGTATAATGGATAGGAAATGTTTCTAATGGATATTTATTTTTCCTAAGCTCATAATTACATAGTTAAGATTTATTGGAAGAATTTTTATGGTTTTAAAAGAGTTGAATAAGTTTTGATTAGTATTGAGATGAGTTTTTGCACTTTAAGAAAAATTTTATTATTTTTGAGTTGATGTCTTATGTTGCATCTCATTCATTATGTTTTTATAAAGGGTTACTCTTCATCCTAAATTAATATTTTTTTATATTACTCTTTATCCAGTGGAAAATAAGATTTTTAGGTTCTTCTTTACTCTTGAAAGTAATGTTTTATGGGTTACTCTTCACATTCAATTAAGATTGTAAAAGCTTGCTGATAGGGATAATCTATATAGGATTTTATGTCATGTTTTAAGATGCTTTTACCTTATTAATATATGAACTTGACCTCTTTAATAATTATTTTAATTATATTTCAAATATAATTGATTTGAGGAGCTAAGGTGAAAAAAATGATAAAAGAGAGATTTTTTTACAATAAGACAAAACATAAATGGCTCCATATATCGACATTATTTATGTCCTATTTAAATCATCGTTTTATCTCATAGAAGCAGAGAAAAGTCAAAGGAAAAATGATAGTCTATAATAGTGGCATTGTGCTTAAGATGAAGTGTTTGTGCATCCAAAAACCAATAAATTAAAGATTATTTAGACCAAGAATGGCTTAAAATGCTTATAGAAACATATTAGGGTCTCCTCATAACTCTAAAAGCCCTCTAAAACCTCTATAAAGTAAATGAGGCAACAAGAAAAATAGTATAAGAGAGTAGAGAGAGTAGTGGAGATAAAGAGAGATGTGAGGAATTGTGAGAGTTAGATTTTTATTTTTTACTTAGTTAAGGTTTAGGATTAGTTTAGTTTTCTTTATACTCTTTTGAGCATTAAGTTAGTGAGTTATGGTTACTGTAATTGGGGTATCAATTTTAGTTATATATTATATTTTCTTTAACACTTTATTTTTATTTTATATTGGCTATTATTTTATTTTCATCAATAAATTATGTGTTTCATGTTTATATATTTGAGTTTATGAATGATGATGCATGCTTAATTTACCTTAGTTAGGCTTAGGATAGTAGACGGATTAATTATTATCTTATTTACTTATCTTATTATATGTGAAGATCTTTGTTTATTTGAGTGCTTCATTATCTATTGTAGGCTGGCCATCTAGGATAGACTCTTAGGCAATTATGGATTTCAAAAATCTATATTAACTATGGAAAATTTAGTAAACAACACCATTAAATCAATAAGTGATTAAACTTTGTTTACTAGTGAGGATCTCATATTTAGAGAGGATTTTAGATTTCAACTTCTTATTTTTATGCCTATTAGTCTAAGTTCATTAAACGACTAAATAATGGAATAGAATGAATAGAGAAAAGGGCCTAACTTAAACCATATCTCTATCTTACTTTAGATAAGATACCCTAGACCTATCTATTTAGAATTTTCATAAACATAGTTAATCCATTGAACTCTGAATCTTAGATAGATCTTAAGATTGGTAGAACCTTTATTCATTAGTTATTGTTTAGATTGAATATTTAACACCTTAGTTTAGTTTAATTTAGTTGTTTAATTTAGTTATTATATAATTTTTATTTTCAAGATAATCAAGCACATTTTTACCTAGTAGTTATAGTAGATCCTAGTGGGAGATGATATGTGGACTCAATGTCTACTATATTACATGTTGACAATTTCCCTTTAATTGATCTTAAATTAGATTTGATGGAGCTAGAGTAAGCAAAGGCCATAAACCAATTTTCTACATCATTACAAGGGATCTATCTTAGTAATAATTGGGATATATTAGTTTTGATTATTTTATATTTTTATGTTATTATTTTATTTTGATTTATAAGTTGTTATCTTTCTGTGACCATAAGTATTCAACGAAATGGCATGATAAGATTATTAATGGAACAATTAATAGTGTTATGATTACCACAGAGCTTCGGGATATGATGATGAAGATAATTAGATGGCTTTTAAGCATCAATGGGACATTGCCCATGTCTCTAAATGGACATCTAGATTATTTTTGGATTAGTAAAGCTTTTTTTAAGCTATCTCCACTAATTTATTATTAATAGTAACATAAAGAGGAATTAAGAATGATATTATAAAGGGAAATCAATTTGTTCATATCTAAAAGAGATTCTAATTAAGAAAAAAAAAAAGGAAGTTTCCCACCATAACTTAGCAATACAAATTAGAAATTTGGTTCAATCGATTGCATAATATGAATAAGATAGACTACCTAACATTAAATAAATGGAGCTAATGGAGCAAGAGAAGGAAGAAACCACTAGAAGTGGTAAGGAGTTGAAAATTGTGATGGATGAGACAAAGAAGAAGGTTATTAATATTAAAGATATTAACAAAGGGAAGTAGATACTTGTATTCATCGTTTTTTTATATCATAGTTATTGATTGCCAATAGGATACTAAGTACAAAGATCCTTTTCTGTTGTACATCATGCAAGGAAAAGGAGGTGAGCAAAGGAATCCAATAGTAGGTGAGTTAGCCAATAAGTTAATGGTAAGCCATTGAGGATTTAAAGTAGTGGTCAAAGATATGGAACTAGAAAAAAATTATAATTCTCTAATAATAAGGTCCAACTAAAAGACCTTTAAAAAGAGCTTATTAAAAGGCAACCTAACCATAGAGATTTGTAGTAGTGTAGCAGTTCATTTTTTTCTTTTTCATTTATTTTCATTCTTCTTTTTATAGTGTGCTACTTTCCTTTTATAGTTAGAAAGGAAGGTTACAACATGCAATAAGGACTACAATTTCATGGGAGTCCCCTACTCCATTCTCTTTTCTTTTTTGTGTTTATTTATAATATTTAAACATTGAGGATGAAGTTCAATCTAACTTTGAGAGAATCAAACATGATGTTAGGTTAATATGAACTTAAATTGTTAAGAGTTTAAAAAATATTTATTTTAAAACTCTTACTTACAATAATTTTGATAGTTCATTCATTTTTAATTACTTTATTTTAATGTAGTTAGTGTATTTGAAATGGTTAGCATTGAATAACTCTTGATTGATAACTAAATTTTTATTTTCATGTAATTACATGTGGTTAGTGACCTTTGTATACAATGTTAAGTCTTCGAGAAAATTTTATATGGATTTTTGTAGAAGCTTATAATAGTGTGTTTGATTAATTAATATTGCATTAAAATTTGGAAATTTTAATCTTAAAAGCTAAAAGTATAAGTTAAGTAATGTATATGAATGGCAATATGAAGCATAAACTGCACTTGCTAGGATAGGCTGGAGAGTAAGAAGCACTTGTCCGATTAATGATTAAGTGATTAAATTTAAATAAATCAAGATGGAGTATAAAAATCCCTTGCCAAAATACCATTGAACAAGTTTGGATTATGACATATATATATAATTGGATTCATAATGTTTTGTATAAAGGGTTAATATGATTATTTATGTGAATGTGTGTATGTTGAGTCATGTCATAGTTATGATTAAGCTAGGAAATATTTATTATGTTTAATTACGTTAGTCTATATTATAGTCCCCAACTAAATTTTCATAGCTTTTAGAATTATTATAAGAAACTATCTAATTGGTTACTTGAGGAAAAGCAATAATTTAAGTATGAGGGAATTGATAGGGGTAATTCATATACATTTTTATATCATGATTTCATTTTTTTTACCTATTTTAATCCTTGAATTTGCCCTCTTTAAGAGCTATTTTAGTTACATTATATATAAATGCCAATTTTATAGGTTAAAATGTGAAAAAGGGATGATTTGTATAAGAGGTAGAACATAAATAGCCTTATATAACAACACCATTTATGTTCTATTAAAACCACAATTTTATCTCAAGAAAGTGGAAAAAAGTGGAGAAAAGATAAAAGTTAAAAAAATGATCTATAAAGGCACTATTGTACTTAAGTCTAAGTGTCATTATATAATTAAAAATTGTATAATTAAAGATTATTTGGGTAAAGAATGACTCAAATACCGTAAGAAACATAATATAATCTCCTCATGACCCTAGGAGCCATTTAAAACCACAAAAAGGAGAGGAGACAACATGAAAAAGAGTATAAGAGAGCATAGAGAGTAGTAAAGGATGAGAGATTTATGAGAAATTATAAGAGTTAGGTTTTCATTATTAGGGTTTATATTTGTTTTATTTTTCTTTTAGTTCTTTCTAGCATTGAGCTAGTAAGTTAACGATGACAAGAGCATTCAAAGGGGGTTACAGAGGAAGGATAATAACTGGGATATCAATTTTAGTTGTATTCTCTTTGACTCTTTAGTTACATTTTATATTGGCTCTTATTTATTTTCATTAATAAAGTATGTGTTTCATGTTTATATCCTTAAATTTATTGATGATGATGCTTGCTTAAGTTGCTTTATTTAGGGCTAGGATAGTAGATGGATTGACTGTTGTCTTATTTCTTTATTTTACTCCATATGAAGATCTTTGTTTATTTTAATGCTTAATTGTACATTGTAGAATGGCCATTTAGGATAGATTCTTAGGTAATAATGGATTAAAAAAATCTACCTTCATTACTAGAAAAGTCAACAAATAACATAGTTAAATTAATAAATGGCTAAACTTTGATGACTTATGAAGGTTTTATATCTAGAAAAGGATTTTAAGTTTGATTTCCTATTCTTTGTGCCTATTAGTTTAAGTTCATTGAATGAAAAAAAAAATGGAATAGAATTAATAGAGAAAAGGCTCTGACTTATCTATTGCTGTATCTTGCTTAAAAGAAGATACCCTAGATCTATCCACGTCGAATTCTTATAGACTTAGTTAATCTATTAAACTCCTAACCATAACTAGATCTTAAAATCTATAGAACCTTAGTTCATTACTTGTGTTTAAATTGAATAGTTAATACCTTAGTTTAGTCTAATTTAGTTTTTTAAATTAGTTGCTATTTAATTAGTATTTCTTTAGATAATCAAACGACTTTTAACCTAGTCATTATACTAGATCTTTGTGAAAAACAGATATTCAGATTCACTTACCATTGTATTACTTTTTGACAATGTGAAGTTGTCTCTACTTGGTCTTAGGTTAAATTTGATTAAGTTATAGTCCAAATAAACCACAAACAATTGCTCTTTACCTTCATAAAAGAAGATTTGGATGTAATGCTTTCTCTTTTAAGATTATTTAATAATGAATTTTTTTATAAGTAGTTAGAAAGTGGGTATACACTAAGGAATAGTAGCCAAATTACAATAAACATTAACTGTTTATCCTTTCCTACCTTCAATCCTTGCTTATTATTGTTTATTTCTTGCGCTTATATTTTCATGCTTAATTGTTAGTTTGAGTTAGAATTATATTTAAATTGAATTAACATGATCATCATCATTTTAGGTTATTTTGTTAGGGATTTCATCCTTCATAGAAATTAATTTAGGTGTTAAGTTTAGAAAATTTTAAAACACCTAATTTACCATCATCTTAGGTGCTATATAAAGCTAACATTTGGTATTAGAGTTAGTCTCACCTTTTTCATATAGCTTCTAATAAAATTTGGGAGAAAAGATTTAAAATGGTTGATTTGAATGTCTCATCTAATCAACAGGCATAAATTATGAGCAATGTTCCATTTTTGGTGGAAATTTTTTTCATATTAAAAAATTAGGATGAGATTTTTCCTAATGGATAAAATCATAGATCTTTAGGAAATAGTCTAAAATGACATTTTTGCTCTTGCAAAAAATAGTAAATGGAAAAAACGTTCCAAAGTTGAAAGAGTAATGGTATGTTAATGATAAGTGTAAGCCCTATGGCAGTTAAGAGAGGGGGTAAATTAAATGTTTAAAAATTTCTTACAAAATCAAACAATCTAAACATCCTAGGCCAATTTTAATTAAACACAATCTCTAACCTAAATTCAACCTAAATGAAATGATATGATTATACCAAATTGATCAAATTCAATCAGTATTAAAACAAACACAATTGTTTAAAAATTAAAGAGATAAGGGAAGAGAAGAACACACCATTTATAGAGGTCCATCTATCCTAAAGATAAACTACGTCCTCCCTCTAACTACTTCTTAGAAATTTTACTAACAACTAATATTACTTTAAATGGGTGAAGAGTAGCCCTTACAATCTTTCTTTTCACAAATAGGATCAAGAGTAAACCTTTACAAACTTACTTTAAGGGTGAATAGTAACCCTTACAATCTTGATTAAGGGTAAAGAGTAAACCTTTATAATCTTACTTTAAGGGTGAAGAGTAACCCAATAATCTTATTCACAAGGGTCAAGAGGACCTCAATAATCTTATTCACGATAATCAAGAGGAATCTAATACAATATTCCTTATGTAGGTGAAGAGTAATCCTTTTTAACATAACCAAAGTATATAATTTTTTATTCCACAAAATAAACCCCAAATTTATATGACCTACACTTCAATACAAGCTTATATAACTCAACAAAACCAAATTAAAATCAATACTCAAAGGGGCTTAAATGAAACCAATATAATTCTTATGCCTTATATATTCCCTAATGCTTATACATACCATAAATTAATCCAAATCACATATAGTAATCACAATAACTTAAATTTGTTTTCCATAAGTCAAGAGTAACCTATAAACACTCTTTTTAATGGAAAAGAGTAGCCATAATCATAATTAAAAAATAACATGATCAAGTCCCCCAATTACGTAACCAAAACATACCCTAAATAGTGTTTCTCTAAAGCTCAAGAAATAAAATTAATTCTATAGCTTCTAGAGGTAAAGAAACAACATGTCAAGTCTCATAACACCTTAACAGATCATAAAAACAAATTTTTGCAACAAAAATGAAATTAAAGTTTCAGATATTCAGATTTAAACAATATGAACACAAGATGTCAAAATATGCAGCACCTAGGTTCTAGCTCACTAAAAAAACGTTTTTTATCCAAAAAATAATGTACAATAAACACAAAAGCCTAATATAACATTAATCTACTTGTTAACAACAAATTTCAACAATAAAAATTGAATTTGAGTATTAAGCTGAAGTATTAAATCAAGAACAAGACAAGAACTAACAAACTAGGATAGCTTTAAAGTAACTTCTAAAATTGAGCTTAAATAAACAATATAAGATCTTAAAAATTGAAACAAAAACTCTAGCACACTCCTAAGATCTTAAAAAAATTAAAAATGACAAATTTACAACATTGAAAATGGGTTTACATGCTAAGAGTTAAAGAATATAAAGGGTACTGAAAAACAGATACAACTTTGAGTAATTTGTGTTCTTGGAGCTTTAGTTAATGTTTTGAGTACTTAAAATTTGAAGTAAAAACTCCACTTCACTCTTGAGATCTTAAACAAATTATAAAAGTAAACTTTTCAATTTCTAAAAAAAATAAAAAAAACAAATTTTGTAGCTCTAGAAATGAATTTAAAACATGAAAGTTTAAATTGAATGATGATAACTTAAATCTAGGCATATTTGAGACATGTCAACAAATGAGCTTAAAACAAACTAATTTCGACTCAAAAAATCCAAAATGATGATAAAAAAATTCTTAAATATCTAAGAAAACACATAACAATAATTTCGTACTTCCATAAATTAGATTGAATCTCGATGAAAAAAAAGAAAAAGAATGACCCAACAATGAACAAAATATGGATAGCTTTGGTGTTCTTGATAAATTGAGCTTGTAAATTTGTTTTGATAGCAAAAAAATTGAAACAAATGGTTTGGAACACCTATTTCAGTGTAAGGAAGCTTATGGAGTCATTGGATGTGAAAAATAGCTGTTAGAAAGAAGCAAAATGATGAAGAACCGAAAGCTACATTTTTTGTAAACTAGTTGTTACTGCTGGGCACTGTATCGGTCAACCAAACTACTCTACATAGCTCGACCTGCCATAAGTCGATTGAACTACTATATATAGATCAAAAAATAGTTGCAAAACTTGTATAAAATTAGTCCACAATAGTACAAACACAAATCCTTTCAAATCTAATTCAGTTCATACAAGTTCTAAATTATTTCCTAAATGAAATGTGATACCAAGACATATAAATTAAGATTAAAAAAATGAAATGCTTTGGTTATGAAAACTTTTCATTCTTAAACAACTTTAAAATTTTTCAAACATTTCTTAAACCATCCATAAACCAAACTTCACATATTATTGGATTCAAACAGATTTAAACATATATAAACAACATTTTAAAAACAATTGGATAACATAAAAAGGTATAATTTAACACAAATCATCATATTATCTCTTGATTGTGTTATTTTATGCTAATGAAGCATTCTAAGACAATTTCTAATGTTTCAATGTTATAATCAAATTCAACTAATTGCTAAAACAATAATTCAAAACCTATACGCAAATGTTCATGCAAATATGACATGATATGGTAAGAAAATGTGAGCGCCTTTGGTTCAATAACAAGGAAATTGTATTTTCAAATAATAATGACAAGCATTTTTTTATGCATTAGTTGAAAATGTTTTTAATAAAGTTTCTAAATGTAAATCAACTTATAATATTTTATGTACATTGGGTAAATTATAAAGGTGTCAATAAAGTTAAGATAAGGAGAATGAGCATTTAGAAAAGGAGGAAGCTCACGTATGTTTTATGGCCAACAATGATGATGAACTACCCTCTTCCTCAAATTCTTTTCTTATTAATGATTGTGATCACGAGCTTTCTTATGGTGAATTAGTTAAATATTTAGAGATATTGAAGTTGTTAAGGAAGAAACTTTCTTCCGAGCATAATTTTTTTAAAGCTTTTGAATGAATGCATGTTAGAAAATGATAGATTAAAAAATGAAATGTAAGACATGTTAAAAGATAAAAGTGTGGAAGTTTTCCATAATTATGATCAAGATAAATTAGTGTTTGAGAATGGAATTTTAAGGGAGGAGGAAAATGCTTTTAATGGCTCCTTGACTAACTTTACAAAGGGCAATGAAAAACTAGAATACATGTGTGGAGCCTAAAAGGTATCCAATATTAGGCATGACTTCGGATTCACTCAAGGGAGTGGTTATACCAATGTCAAAATCACTTTTTTGAAGGGCAAGAATTTAGATGATGAGTATATGTCTAGGTCCTCATTTGAAAATATTATATCATCTTCTAGATTCCAACTAACAAGACAACATCATGCATTTATGTATGGGACTAGAATAAAATCTAGGAGGGAAGTGCATTTAAGAAAGAATAGACATAACTTTATAGGAATGCGCAATCACAATATGATTCTTTTAAGCTTCATATAAGGCCTAGTGTTATAAATCACTTACATACCCAACATGTGCACATATACAAAAATAGAAGCATATCACATTAACATCCTAGATCTCATTATTTTCTTGGACTTCATATATGAAAAAATGGCATGATTCATTTTTATACTTCCCATATGCATGACTAAAATTATAAGAACACACCTTACACATATTTAAGAGTGTAAGCCATTAATTAAACTCAAGATGGGGTTGAATTGATTGATTAAAAAATTTTCTAAACTAATTTAATCTAAATGCAATCACTTAACTAATATTCAACCTAATGTGAAATGCAAGTGTAAATGCTAATGAAATAAAAATCCAAGTAATAACCAAATCACACACCAAGCAATAAATATAAAGTTAAAGGATAGAAAAAAAACACAAGAAATTTATTTGTGTTAGATCAATCACTTACCTACTTCCTCTCCTAACACTTTTGACGGTGGATTTTTTTTTCACAATATCAAATTTCAAATTCAAATCTTCTTTAAGGGTGAAAAGGAAGCTTTACAAGTCACATTGTTCTTCATGAAAGGTGAAGAGCAACCTTGAACAACTCATTTTAAGGTAAAGAGGAGTCTTTACAAGATTCAATATCAATTAAAACAAGAAAACCTCTTTGAAGTTACAAAACACACCTCAAGAGGTATTTCACGTGAAGCTCAATTAAATCAAGAGCTATTTGCTTTCAATAAATGAAATGATGGAGAAATGATGCACGTGAAAGCTTAAGAAAACTTAATATGGTAGATTTGAAGAACTAAAAATTTGTATATATGACGAATGATAAAGTTAAAGATGAAAAGTACGAAATCTAGATAGTTTTGATAGATGTGATTATAAATGCTTCCAAATACTAAAATAAGAATTTGAAAATTCATGTATATAATTAGTGAAACCCTTGAGGAGTTAAACAAATAGATTATAGCAATTTAGAAGTAGCATATCTGGATTAAAGCACTCAAACATGTGAAAGAATGATAGATCATGTAAAACTGGACAGTTATGATGTTTATAGTTTTATATTCTTGAATATGACAATATAAACACTTAATAATGCAAAAATATGATCAATGAGACTCTTTGACACTAAAAATGACCTATAAAAACATATTTGAATACCTAAATATAGTTTAAGATAGTTACGAGAAGAAATTAGTGATATTAGATGATATGTATAAGGGAGTTGTTATTTTTGTGGATGTTTAAATTATAATTATGATAAGAATTGTGTTTTGGGTCCAAAATTTGAATTTAGATCCCCTTTATGAATTATTGCTTCATGATTCATTGATGTATAGATTTAAAAAGAGAAATATTCAAATTTTTCACAAATTTAAAGGGAGAGATTGTAAGGCCCCAAAATATATCGTAGTTGAAATGATACATGTTTATGGAAGTATATGTGAGATAGGAGGTTAAATTGTCCTATGATGTGAATGTGAAAGGCATAAAACTTATCAAGTTACAAGTTAAGTTGTTACATGGAAATTAGAATGAATAAGCCTATGAATTGTTCCTTAATATGCATATAGAAAAAGTCAGAACTGGGTTTTGAGGTCTTCTAAATAATTTTCCCCTTTTTATGTAGTTTCTATAGCAGTAATAATCAGACCATTTGGAGTTATAAATCATGAGATATGAACAAACGATTACAAGTTACTCCAAAATAGGGGCGGCATCAGGTCACCTTTTTCAACCTGAATTTTGATGGTCATGGAGCTAGAATTAAATCAAAGTGTCTATCTAGAGATACTTACCCTTATGTCTTAGGTTTTATATGAAACTAGAATCACACAAT
>JAOXYD010243311.1:0-16939 GCA_028565735.1 Pinacopodium congolense
AATTTTGACCTTCAAACTCCAAGCTTTCCATAATGGATCCTTCTTGAATTATACCTAACTTTAAGATTAACATCATAGACTTAAACCATTAGTGATTAAGCATATTTTGTTATCATCAAAACCAAATTGGAACCTCCCTTGGTTCAACAGATTAGATGGCTATTTCTACCAAACTTGTTGGTCTATCATCAAGGACATGGTCACAAAAGCTATCCTAAGGTCTTTTGGTAAGTGTAAGATGCTTAAGGCTATCAATAAAACCTTTATTTTTCTCATTCACAAGGGCATAAATCCTAGACCATTCAATGATTTCATACCAATCTCTTGCTATATTTTCTAATATAATATCATATCTATTCTTTTGGCTATAAGATTGAAAAGAGTTCTTAAAGGAATAATTAATGCTTCTCGAGTGACATTTATTGAAAATAGATTAATTTGAGACAATATAATAGTTGCTCAAAAGTTATTCAAGGGATATAAAAAAAGTAATTCTTAAAGTATTATTCTATGACAATCAAATTTCATGAAGAATTTGATTCAATAAGCTAAGAATTCATTATGTAGTTACTTAAAGCTTTTGATTTCCTTACTAATTTTAGAAATTTGATATGTTAATGTATGGCTACTACTTTATTTAGTGTCCTCATCAATAGAGAACCAACTAATTTGTTCAACGGTGGTAAAAGTGCTAAGACATGGGGGACTCCACTTCCCCTTGCCTCTTTATATTGTATATGGAAGCTCTCAATAAATTAATTAACCATAATATATTACATGATCTTAGTTTCAAATACCATACAAAGATCAAAAGAGTGGATGGGTCTTTTCTAGCATCGTTTGATCCCTTTTGAAGATAACAGGTAAATGGTTCGTATAAATGATGTAATTTTATCCCTATTTAAGCATTGTTTTTTCTTAGAAAATTTGAAACATAAAGGATATTTTAAAATTTGAAACTTAAAGGATATTTTAACTAAAAAATACTAAACTAATATATACATAATATTATATTTAAAAAACCTTAATAACAACTGTTAAGATATATATTAAAAAAGGAACCATGATAGGGAAAAAAAAAGGAGAGAGAGTGAAGGAATTGTTAAGGGAGGCAACTAGGTGAAGGGTTGTAGGATTAGAGAAGAAAGGAGTCAAGGAGAAAACAAGAAGACTAATTTGGAGAAAGAAGAGAAATTAGGTTATTAGGATTCAAAAGGATATGAACAATAAGATATCTTCACATTGTATCCTTTGTTTTCTTTTCTATTTCTTTGTTTAGCCATGAACAAATTCTTTCGTCATCAAGATAGGATGAACCTTGGAACTTAATTGTATGGGAATGACTACTTGATTTTAATCAAAGATATTATTTTCTTGCGAATTATCCATGATCTCTTAATGTATGAATCAATTTTTATTGACGTGTTAGTTCATGATTGAGTTTTTTCTTTAGAAATTGAAATAAATTAATTGAATCAAAAGATGTTGACTCCAAAAAAGAATTACAGTTTAAAGTGAGATAACATCTTAAATAGGTTTTAGGAATCACCTAATTATGACCACTATAGCTAAGTAACTCATGTTACGTTTTTCTTTAATTTTCATATAGGTACAAGTATCACTATTCTATTATATTCCCTTATAAGTTCTAGTGAAACTTGAGCCTCTTAGAAGGGTTCAAATTACCCATCTTTGCTGCCAGTGCTTTTCTTATCTAGGCTTAAATGTTTTGATGAAAAACATCATATGTTTGACTTATACTGTTGAATATTCTAGCATTCCTTTCCTTTCATACTGAGTATATATAATAGCTAAAGATTAGTTTGAAGATTATAAAGTCTCCAAAATTTAGTTGATGAGGATGAATGGCCTATGAAATGATTCCTTTCCAAGTTATTATACTACAATAATGATTTCATAAGGTTTGTATTTTATTCCAAAGAGAAAATGTGACAGAATATTAACAAAATAGAGGGTTCAAGGATTCTACTGCTCCGTTGTAAAGTCTGAATTATGGAAGGCTATTTTTATAAGAGACTTTAGAGGGTTCATCTTTGAACAAGGTATAACAGGATTTAGTTTTGAAATTTTTCAAAGAGTGCTTCATCAACATCACCTTGTCCTTTTTAAGTTTCCTTGGTTAATAAGTCAGGAGAAAGTTTGACATCAAAGAGAAACCACATATTAGTGTCTTCACTATCTTGGGTTTAAATTCCTTATGAAATTGGCCTTTGGGTTTGAGTAGATGAGTCATTGTCTTGGAAGATTTAAATTGCGTTTGATTTCCTAAAAAATGTTATCCTTCAAGTAATGTCAATGGATCCATTTGATCCATGAAGATTAATGTCAATGGATCCATTTGATCCATGAAGACTCTTTTTCATTAAGAATTCTTCATTTTCTTTTAGCTAGAGCCACTTTGTTTGCAGTTTAGATTAATCTAATGCCTAGACCTACCTTCTTTTTAGGTTAGCATACATCCTTCCATTTTACTTTAACTTCACCTTGTTTGGGAGTGTCTTTAAGTTATAGGAAATTCCTCAACTTTCTATCTATTGTCTTTGTAAGCTTCTTAGGCAATGGAAGATGGGATGACTAGTAGGAGAAGAGATTTAAAAGGATTAAGATGATAAGTTACATCCGCCTTATAAAGGATAGACTCTTGGTGCACTAATTCTCAAACCTTTTTTTTTTCTTATATTCACCTCAAGCTTGAGTTAATCCCTATTAAAAGGCTTCCTAATGGTAACTAGGATTAATAGTAGGTGAATGACAACTATTTTTACCAATAGACCAGTAACTAAAGACAATCTAAAGGCTTGGTCCCTTGCTCCTGTTAAAATAAAAATGAAGTCTTTGTTCTTGTTGGGAGAAATATTAGATAATCTGTTGAAATCATTCAATGATTTCATTATAGTGGAGATTAAAGAGTGATTAACGCTATATATGAACAATAAATCATCCACAAATGTAAGAATAAATAGCTTAAATTTCTTGCATTTGAAGCAGTAAGCAAAGCTAGACTCAGATATGATGATTTGAATAGTAATTATAGGAAACACCTCATTACATAGAGTGAAGAGATAATGGGAAAAAGGGATCTCCCTATATTAACCCTCTTTACCCTAAAAAAAGGTTTGCAAGCTCTTCATTTACTAGTGCACTATAGGATGTCATGGATATATATTAATAAATCCACTTAAAAAACATGTATAGGAATGAAAATTCTCTTTTAGTATGTATGTTAAAGTTTTAGTCCATTAAGTTGAATACTTTGTGAAAATCTTTCTTAATGCTATAGTTCTTGTATTAGTTACATTTATGATAGTCCTTAAAAAGATCTTGTGTAACAAGTATATTGTCATTAATGCAACTTACCTCTATGAAGATCCCCTGTGTGTAATTTACAATAAATTTGAAACATGCTTCAATTTTGAGGCTAGGATTTTGGAGACGATCTTGTAAATTTTATTGCAGTAAGATATGTGCCTATAATCCTTTAATAAGGAAGGTTTTAAAACTTTTGTGGTCAACCTGACAAAGGTTTTGGTGAATTCCTTAAGGATGTTGCTAGTTTTAAACAATTTAAAATTAATTTAATGAGAGGCTCTCAAATCAAATTCCATGATTTTGGAAAGAATGAGCCATTTAATCCATCTAAACTATGTTCTTTTTCTAGATTGAGATTTTTGAGTGTTCCTCTATATCTTTATTAGTAATTAATCTAATGAGTTCAAAGGCGTGTTGATTAATAATTTAACCATTAGGAGTGAAGGTTTTGATGATCTATATAGATGATTGACTTTTTCCTTGGGAAAATAGCAGATCTTTAAAGAATGAAAGGACTTCTAATCTTAGGTCCTAATTAGTGAGTTCTATTAGAAGTAAAAAGAGATGAGGTCTTTAGTATAAAACAAAGTATTTAACATTTTTATCTTAAAATTTTAATTTAAATTATTTAAATACTTTTTATATTAATAATGTCATTAATATAAAATTTCATTTTTTCTAATTTGTAAGTATAAGGAAATTTGACAGGAATTTTTTCATTTAGAGCAATAAGTAAAGATTATCATGAAGTATCAAGAAAATCCTAAATAGATCATTATTGAATAAGGAATGGTTATCTACGTTTCTAGAGAATAAAGCATCCTTTTTTGGATCCATTGTTTTCAGATCACACCCCATAATTATATAGAAGATCCTTGTCTAATGTAGGGGGAACCTTTATTCAAATTTAACAATTTTCTCATAAATGTTGATTGGTTCAATGACGCTATTAAGAAGGCAATATATAAGTTGATATTTGGTCACAAAACCTACATATATTTAAAAAAATTGGAACTAATAAAAAAAGAGCTTAAAGATCCTAACTCGAATTATAGTGAAAGGACATTCTCGGCACTATTAGATGTTAAAATCAAACTCTACAAGTTCAGTAGCATCTTTATAAGAATCCAAGGGATCCTTTATTGCTAAATAAGGAAGGCTAGATTTAAGCCACTACACAGAGGCATCAACAAAACACAACACCTTATTAAGGATGAGATCCAGGATTCAATGGCTTAAATAGGGTGATAAGAATACTATCTTCTTCAACAAAGCCATAATTACAAGAAAGAATACTAATAAAAATACATCTTTATCTACTTAGAATAGGGAAACAACTCACACACAAGAAGAGTTCAAGTAAGAGGCATTCACTTACTTTAAAAACTCCTTAGGCTCCACAGCTACCAGCCATTCCTTAATAGAAATTCTTAAATCCTTCATTTAGAATACCTTCTCTAAAGAAAATCTGTAGTTATTGGGAAGGTCTTTCAATTCTCAAGAAATAGAAAGAATCATAATTGATTTGGATCCTATTAAGGCTCCTAGGCCTCTTGGACTAAGTGGCTATTTCTACCAAAAGTCTTGGCCTATGATCAAGGACATAGTTATAGAAGCTATCTTAAAGTTTTTTTAGAAAGGTAAGATGCTTAGAGATATCAATAAAACCTCTATTTGTCTCATTCCTAAAGCAATAAATCTTGAATCATTCAATGATTTCATACCAATATTTTACTGTAATTTCTTGTACAAAATAATATCTAAGTTATTGGATACAAGATTGAAAAGTGTTCTCAAAGGAATAATCAATTATTTTTAAGTGGAATTTATTGAAAATAAATTGATTGGAGGCAACATAATACTTGCTCAAGAGTTATTCATGGAATATAATAAAAGTAACTCTTTAAAGAAATATTCTATGAAAATCAACTTGCACAAAGTGTTTGATTCAATAAGTTGGGAACTCATTCTATAATTACTTGAAGAATTTGGTTTCCTTGCTAATTTTAGAAATTAGGTATGACAATGCATAGCTACTACTTCATCTAGTATCCTTATCAATGGAGAAGCAACTAATTTGTTTAAGGGCTGTAAAAAGGTAAGACAAGGGGACCTTGTTTTCCTTTACCTCTTTATATTATGCATGGAAGCTTTTAAAAAATAAATTAACCACAATAAATTGCATGATCCTAGGTTCAAATACCGTAAAAAATGTTAAAGAGTAAGGTTATTCAGTCTATCTTTTTTAAATGACCTATTGCTATTCTTTAGAGCTCATGACAAATTAGTAAGTCTCCTTATAACCTCCTTGAATACTTTTATTAAACCAATGGAGGTTCCAAGCTTGGTTTTAATGATAACAAGACTTGATTACTTACTAATGGTTTACGTTTATGCTGCGAAATTCAAATATAGGTGTATTTCATGATGAATTCAATGTGGAAAGTTTAAGCTTAGAGGCCAAATTGCAAGGGAATGGAAGGAAAAGCAGCAAGTAAGCTCTAAGACCTTATTTAGGAAGTTTTGAATGTATTCACAAGTTTTAATTATTGTTCAATTGATTTAAGGGCTCAATTTTATCATGTATTACATATAACTTTTAAAAAGTTACATAATTTTTCACTATATAGGTCAATTTTTATTTTTGAAGTCATTGAATAATTTTGGTCATTTAAGTAGTCTCAAATTATGTTTTAAACCTTATTTAAAGTCATGATTAATATTAGAAAAATGTTTGGAAAGGATCGGATCATGTTTTTTAACCTTTGTATATCTAGAAGCTTAACGGAAGTTGTTCAAGACTTTAATAGCGTTGTTGAGCTCTTTAGGTACCACCACTAAGGTCTTTGATAAATAATGACTAGTTTTAAGTCTTGGATTTCAATGACTTTTGTATCCCAAATGACTAGTTTTTACTCCTAAAGACTCTAACTCCTTCCTAACCTTATAAATAACATTCCTAAACCCTTCCACCAAATCTTTATGCTCTCTAAATAAGTTTATAAAACCAAATTCTCAAACACCTCAAAGCTACCATCATTTTTGCTATTCTTGGTTCAATCTCTTTTTTCCTTCACTCTAATATATTTCTAATGTGCAAATTTGTTGTTTTTTATTTGTATAGGTGTTCAAGAGTTTGTTTAATTAAAGTTTTGTATTTTTAGGTGTTTATTTCATTTGTTTCAAACTTTAATATATATATATATATATCAAAATTGTCTTTGTTTCCTCTGTTCTTGCTTTAATCTTACTTTTAGCTATTTTAATTTCTTTCAAGGTGTTTAAATTTGCTATTCTTAGGTTATTTAAGTGTTTATTTCCATATTCAAGCTCATAAAATTTTTAACATCTTAATTGTATGGTTTTGCATGTTCTAACATTCTTTCATAGAATTGAATACTTTAATCCAAATTTATTGCTTACAAATTTCTATATTCTTTTTGGGTTTTATTGATTATATAAGTGAATTTTTATAGGCTTGTTTGATTGTTTGGAAGCAATTATATTCATATCTTTCAAAACTATCTAGAATTTATTAACTGCATTTTTCAATCTAACTTTCATTATATATTCAAGTTTTTAGTAATTCTAATCTACCATGTTAGGCTTGTTTAAGCTTTCAAGTGCATCATTATTCTGTCATTTCATTTATTGAAAGCAAAAATCCCTTACTTTAATTGAACTTTAAGTGAAACAGCTCTTTAGGTGTATATTGTTACTTGAAAGGGGATTATTAAATTATTTAGTTACTTAATCTTGTAAAGGCTCCTGTTTTCTATAAAAAGATTTATTTAAAGGTGGCTCTTCACCTTCAACAACAAGATTGTGTCTTGTAAGAGTTATTCTTCACCCTAAAAGAAGACTATACTTATTCTTCATTAGTTAGTCAAATTAGGCGATTGTTAGGGATTGCTGAATCATTATAAACTTTGGTGAACTTTCTCTACCCTTACCTCTTTACTTATTACTTTTTATGTGGTTTACTTATTGCTTTCATTATTATTTAATTGGCATTTACATTTGCATATTATCTTAGGCTAAATATTGGTTTAGTGATTGCATTTAGAGTAAATTGGTTTATGTTGCTACTTTAATTAGTGTAAAAAATTTTAATCACTCAATTCACCCCCTCTTAAATGCCTTTTAGGGCTTCAATTGGTATCAAAGTATAAGTCTCACACTTGCATTATTTTCTAATGAAATTGTTATTAAATATTCATCTTGACACATTTTCTCGGTTCATTTAGTCATGAGGGTCAAAATATTAGTAGGGCACCATTTTTTTTTAATGGAAATGATTACTTGTATTGGAAAACTAGGTTGAACTTTTTCCTTTAAGCCGAAAATATTAAATTAAGAGATATAATGAGTGAAAGGCCATATATTCCCACTAAGATAGAAAGTGATCAAAGATTCTTAAGGTGAAGGAAGAGTGAAATGTAAAAGATGAAAGATTAGTTTCATTAAATAGGAAAGACATTCATATTTTGTTTGTCATTAAGTAAAAGTGAATTCAATAAAGTATCTATATATCAAACAGATAGAGAAATTTGATATACATTAGACGTTACTTATGAAGTTACCAACTAAGTGAAAGAGAGTATGATGTCCATCCCCATTCATTAGTATAAGTTATTTTTCATGCATCATAGTGAAAGCATTTTCGACATGTATACTAGATTCATTGATATTGTAAATGTATTAAATAGTTCAGGAAAAACATATATAAATGTTGAACTTATTAGAAAGATTTTGAGGCATTTATCAAAGAAATGAGAGGCAAAGGTAACCATTAGTCAAGAGGCTAAAGACTTTAACAATTTACCTTTGGATGAATTAATAAGTTCATTATTTATACATGAGATGATGATGAAGGAGTCAAAGCAAAAGAGCGGGAAGCCTCGTTAAGAAGAAAGAACTTGCTATTCAAAGCCAAGAAAGAAGCGTTTAGTAAAGAAGGGAGCACTATGAAAGATAGTGATGATGACATGGCTCTCCTCACTAGAAAGTTCAAAAGATTTTTGAAGAAAAAAGCATACTCTAGGAAAAAAGAGTAAAGTAAGAATGATTACAAGAGAATGTTTACTAATGTTATTTTTTTAATGTAGGAAATTAGGCCATCTGAAGAACCATTTCTCACTTCTCAAGGAGACGAGAAGGAAAGAAGGGAGAAGAAGGATAAGAAGGGAAAAAAAGCCTTGATGACCTTATGGGAGATGGAAAGAGAAGTTTAAATTTGAAAATGAAAGTGCTAAGTTTTGTTTCATAACTTTCCTAATCTAATGATAATGAGAATAATGAGTTAAAAGTAGGATTGAGCTATGATAAGCTAGTTAAAATTTTAGAACGTACTATTTTAAGAAGAAGGAAAGTATCTTCTAAATATAAAGATTGTTTAAAGTTTGTTGATGAACTTAAGCTAGAGAATAAGAGATTATTAAAAGATATGCATGCTTTAGAATCTAAGAGTGTGGATATTGATAATGATAAGAAGAAGATGATGGAAGAAAATAATTCCTTAAAAGTGATGTAAAATGTCATAAAAATCATTAGAAAAATTTACTAAGGTAAAAGAAAATTTGAATAACATGCTAGGAGCTTAAAAGGCTTCTAATGATAGGCGTAGTTTAGGCGTCATTCGAAGGATTGAAATACCTAATGCTAAGACTATTTTTGTGAAGAAAAGTTTAGATGAAGATCATGTCTCTAAGACATCCTTTGATAATGGTGCATTATCTTCTAAAACTCAATCTAGGAACATTCATCGTATTTTTTTTGTATACTTCAAGATCTACATCTAGGAGAAATGTGCATACACCTAGGAAAAGATGGTTTCTTTACAAATATAAAATCACTATATAACTTTTATAGGACATAATCTATGTATATTCGACCTACACATTCACATCTACATCTTATGCATGCTCATGCATCAAGAAATGATTCTTTACTTTAGACTAAGACTTCATCAAAGAAGAAATTTCATAAATGTTGCATTAAGATTTATATATAGAAACAATTTAGACCAAATGTGAATTTTCATAAAGTTAGATATGTTTGTGATTATTATAATAGGTTTAGTTACTTGAAAAATTTTGTTTTGATAAACCATCTAGGATTTCTAGTTTTTCAAAAACCTGAAGAACTAGAAAAGTATCTAACCACTAAGAACCCAAATTAATATGGATTACTAAAGTGGAATGATTTTCTTTTTTTTTTTAGGATTTCAAGAGGAGCACTTAGTATGTAGATAGTGGTTACTCTAAGCATATGATAAGGCTTCTCAATTCATCTCTTTGAAGAGAAAAGATAGTTGATATGTCACTTATAAAGACAATTCTAAGGGTAAGATAATTGTTATTGGCAAAGTTGGTAAGAATAATATTACCATTGATAATGTACTTTTAGCAAAATGTTTAAAATATAATTTATTAAGTTTGAGTTAATTATATGATAAAAGTTTCAAAGTCAATTTTGAAAGAAAATCATGCTTAGTTTCTAAAGTATAGATAATTGTATTTTTTTATTAGTAAGATAGAGGGAAAACATTTATACTATTGATTTGAATGATCTCTTTATTCATAAGTGTTTGATTTCCATAAATGAGGATTCATAGATGTGGCATAGGAAGTTAGGTCATGCTAGCATGGACCAAATTTTTAATGTTTGCAATAAGAAACTAGTAAATAGTCTACTAACAATGAAATATGAAAAGAAAAAATTTGTGAAGCATGTTAAATAGATAAGCAAACCAAAGCATCATTTAAGAAGAAAAATGTGGTAAAAAATTCTAGACTTTGAAAATTACTGCATATGGATTTATTTTGACCATATAGAATTACAAGTTTAGGTGATAAATTATATGCATATGTGATTGTTGATTATTATAGTAGATTTACATGGGTTATATTTTTAACAAGTAAAGATGAATATTTTAAATCTTTTGTTAAATTTATAAAGGGAGTTCAATTGAGAAAAGGCTACATGATTACTTTAATTGGAAGTGACCATAGTAGAGAATTTGAAAATGAATTATTTGAAGCATATTGTGAAGAAATGCTTTTTTGTTTAATAAATTTTCAACTCCTAGAATCTCTTGACAAAATGGAGTTGTTGAGAAAAAAAAATAGAAATAGAAATTTCCAAGAAACAACTAGAACCATGTTGAATGAATACTGTATTCTTAAATATTTTTAGGCAAAAGCCATTACATATGTATGTCATGTATCTAATAAGGTCTACATAAGACCTTACATGGATAAAATTTTATATGAAGTTTAATATGAGAAGAAACCAAAAGTGAGATATTTCAAAGCGTTTGGTTGTAAATGATTTATTTTGAATACTAGAGATAATTTGGGTAGGCTTGATGCTAAAACAAAAGAAGGCATATTTGTTAGTTATTCTTTTACTACTAGGGCTTATAGGGTGTTTAACAAAAGAACTATAATGATTGAAGAGACAATGCATGTTGTGTTTAATAAATCCAACCATTTTGATGTTAAGAAGCGTGCAGTTGATGAAGATATAGGTTTATCTAAGGATTTGGAGAAATTAGGTTTAAAAGAGCATTATGAAGATATCTTAGATATCTAACCTTCACCTAATGAACTAATTGTCGAACTAAGTAAGGAGGTTAGGAGATATAAGAACTTGCCTAGAGAGTGGAGATTTAAGAAAGGCCATCCTTTTAACCAAATTATAAGTGAAGTAAGAAGAGGTGTAGCAACTAGATCAACCTTTAGAGATTTGTCTCATTTATCATTTAGGGTTAATTTCACCAAAACCACTTGTATTTTGGCAAATTATCAATTAGGTTTATATAGTTTCAAAACTATCAAATAAGTTCCTAAAGTTTCAAATTACTTTTACCGTTAATCCCTCCATTATTTCTAACTAACAGCATGCCACTGCTCTTTAAGTTCAACAAGAGCGGCATCTATTTTTTGAAGCATCTCCTCTAATGTAAAATTTGTTATGTCATTGTGCCCATATTTAACTAGAGGTGAAGGGTCTCTCCTATACACAATCTTTAATGGAGTGCATTTGGTAGTTGTGTGATAAGATGTATTAAACTAATATTCTCCCTAAGAAAGCCAAGCTTAAATAATATTCTACCTAAGAAGGTCAAGCATACCAGTCTTTTGATTTGTTACTTGTGAAGCACCATAAGTATGATTCTATTCACCTATTAATGACCTCACTTTGTGCATCAGATTGTGGGTGATAGGCAGTACTTCTCCTTAAGCTTGTCTACAATAATATAAAAGGTTTAGATTAAAGGTTACTCATAAATACCTTGTCTTGATCCCAGACGATGGAATGAGGAAACCTATTAAGCTTGACCATATGAAACAGGAATTCCTTAACCATTTTCATAGCTATATATGGATGCTTGAGTGGAATAAAATGGTAGTATTTTCTTATCTTGTCCACCACTACCAAAATGGAATCATACTTATGGGATTTTGGTAATCCTTCCTCAAAATTCATTATAATGTCCTCCCATATTACTTACGGCACTGGAATTGGTTGTAATAATCCTGTAAGAGTTAACGTGTCATACTTAGTTTGGTGGCATACATGCCATTCTCTAACAAATCATTTGACATCATTCTTTATCCCTTCCTAAAATAATTAATTGAATACCCTTTATAGGTCTTAAAAAACTCACCATAACCTCTTATTGGACCACAATGAAGATTTTCCAACACTTTTTATACTAAGGAAGACGTTTTAGGAAGAATAATCCTTCCTTTTAGGAAGACATTTACTGGTTCTATCCCCTCTCTTAGAGCTATCTAATGATAACAAATTTAGCTTGGTGGTAACTTTGTAGGCATCTTGAACATATCTTCAAATTATGTTATCAATTAGTGCACCTCTAGTGTCTCATCTTTTACCTCCACAACTTTTGTTACTGCAATGTGAGACAGCTCTACTTACAATCCCTCCTTCTTTATAAGATGGTTTTAACCATGGATTTCAATGAGACTAAAAGCCTTGTTTAAACTTGGGTCCCCTTACAATACCACTGATTTCCTCCCATATCAATCATTATAGTTAATTTTTTTACAATAATCTCATGTGACATACCAAAAATGGAAAATCAATTAAGTCCAAGATTTAAATTTGTGCTACTCAATTGCAAAGGAAGGAACTCTTTAATGATAGTGAACCACTACACTTTAAGTACCACTCCTTTGCAAATCCCTATCCCTTTTAGGCATTTCCCTAAGTAAACAACCACCCTATACAGTTATTAAAATTTACAACTACTTGATCAAATCTAAAGACATAAAGTTATGGGTGGCTCCATAATCAATTAATGCCATCACTTTGATTTCTTTTATTGTGCCTTAGAAGGCTCTGATAGCCTTACCATAGAATTTAGTGATATTACAACTCCTTCATTTCCATTTTCATCCTCTATTGTTCCTTCAAGGGATTCATCACCCCCTATGCAACTTCATCTCCTTAACTAACTAGAAACACACAGAACTCTTTGTTTTTATAATAATGGTCCACACGACATTTCTCATTATATTATAGCACAGCCCTTTCTTTCACTTAGAATGAGTCTCTACAGTTGAGACACATTTGAATTGGATAAAACTAACAACATTAGAGCTGGATTTGAATTAATACTTAGGTTAGTTGTCACTTTGTGTATGAGTTTTATGTCCTAAATGTGCTAATTGTGTTTGAGTGCTTTTGGACTATTAAAGTGGTATTGGTATAGGCTGGTTAAATGTTTTTGTTGGAGTCCATAGGATGATTTAGTTTTCAAACTGGGTTTAGATTTAAGGGGGTTCTTTTAGGTGTTTGGACTTGAGGGGTTGATTAAATATCTAATTCTTCCTCTTTATTCATGCTATTTCTTCCATTTTCTCCTTTAAGCCTAACAAGTTCAGCATAAAGTGTTCAGCTTTAACTTTTTTAGTTAGTCTATTGAAAAGACAACTATTAAAGTCTCCTAATCTATCTTCCCCACTAAAAAAATTAAGAACTCAAAGTGAGATCGATATTTGGTGAACTCGTCGTAAGCTACCAAATAATAAAATTATCTAGCCTACCTAACTGAGTAGTTAGGGCAAGTCAAGGTCGATCCCACAGAGAGCTGGAGTGAATTGTATCTCTAATGTTGTCAAAAAGAAAACAAAACCCTTAAAAGTAAAGACATAAAACTAAATACTAAAGATAATTGACGAAACAAAGACAAACAAAGAAGAAACAAATAAGAAAGTCGAAAGATGGGTGGAAGATATATTAGGAATTTTAGACTTATAATCGATCCTCGAAATAGATAACTTGCGATTGGTGAAAGATGCTAGCCTATAGGTTCAAACAATCTTTCAAACCCTTAGTTTCATCATTTTTTAAATAGGTCATATACGATAAAAAACCTATCCTTAATCACGAGGCAACCTAGAATAAGATCTCTAAATTTAACAACGCGATAGCATTAACAACTAAGGAACGACTAGCTTAAGGCACAATCTCACAAGTTCAAATTGTGTAACTTAGAGAATTAGAATTCTAGGTTAAGTTGATTAAGTTCACCAACAAATTCAATTAGCTTATTGTTACATAAGGAAATCACTAGGACTATTGCATATCACAAGTTCACTCCTAGCAATACAATTAGAAATTAAACCTAAGATGGTCAATTTTAAGAATTAATCTTTAATTCATGTAATTTATGCGAAATCCAAATGCAATCTTTACCTAAATCACAATGCTTAATCAATTCATAATCAATTCTCACAATTATTAAGGCAAAATTTCATTAATATCCTCCAACCAAAAATTAAACTAGCTAAACATAATTAAATTAAGCAAAAAAAATTTAAATACACACTAAACATAATTAATTAAAAGAAAACAAAAGCTGAAAAATTAAGAACAATAAAGAAAAAAAAACAAATTGACTTTTAAATTAACCTAAACATACATAACTTAAGCTATTACTTAATTAACTAAAACTTAATCTAACACTTTAACTAAAAATTTCAGATTTAAAATTAAACAAAAACTGAATTTTAAATGAATTAAAACTTAAGAACATGCATAGAAACTAACTACTAATCATAGATGAACCAAATACTATATGGATAATTGAAATTATATGAAATAAAACCTTAAACAACTTAATAATTAATTAAAAATAAATATGGAATTATCATTCATATTTGAAGTAAACAATGTTTAAAGATTGGATAAGAAAATTAAAACACAAAATCAAACTAACCAAACAATAGCCATAGTTTGGCTGTTAAGAGAGTAAAGCAAATAAAAAATTACAAGAATAACAAAGCAAATCAAATGAATAAACAAAAGATTCGAATAGTAAACGAAAACTGAAATAACAAAACAAGAGAGCTTGCAAATAGAAGCTACACGTGAGATAAAATAATGCCATAGGTGAATGAATTGAAATTAAACTCAATAGTGTAGCTGACTCTCTTGTCTCTGTCCATGCAGGTAGAACGTCGTCCTCTCCACGCTGCTCCAATAGCTCCACTCTATGCATCCCTCTCCAAGTTGAAGATGCAACCAAGAATTCCAATGCCTCCAACTCCCCCACTTGTCCCACTTGTTGCCTAGGTATCCCTACTTATTTTAGTAAAAACCCAACTCCTCTCCTTTTGTGTTGTTTGAATTTGCTTCCCCCCTTGTGCTGCTGCTCGTCATTTTGTTTTATGGAAAAACGGCGAGCTCAAACGCATAACATGCTATGTTTTGGCAACTTGCTTCATAAACTGATTTTTCTTTTTTTTTGTCAAATTAAAATAATCTTTGGTTCTTACTCAAATTACTTTAAATTTTTTATGCTTTGACCAAAAATTTATGCTAAGAAAATAAATCTGTTATTAAACACAATATAACACAAATTGAGTATTCAAATAATAAAATAAGATTGAAATGACATTAAAAGGCATATGAAAATTTAATAAATTTCAATCTTATCAATATTCTATTGTCATTCCCTTTTTTTTTAAAGTTAGTATGTGATTTTACATGTTTATGTTGTGTTTAGGACTTAATTTGTTATCTTTTAATGATATTATTTTGTTTATGTGATTTTAAGTGTTTAAGTGGTGATTTTGGGAAAGAACCTTTATTTGGAAAGGAGGAAGCAAAGGTAAAGAAAAAAAATTATATGAGGAGTCATGATCATGACTCTTTAGAGTCACGGTTGGGCCTTTTAATGCCCATTAATTAATATAATGATATTAAAAAAAGAGAGAGAGAGAAATACTAGAGGGGTCATGATCAAGACCATTAATTCCTAAAAGAAGTTCACGGTCGTTATTCACTTATTTGCAGCATATGTATTTTTTAAAATGTTTTTTGACATTTTAAGGACATTTTTAAGGGGAACAAATTCTAGGACCCACAAGAATTAGTTTATAACTTGCCCTTTAAGCTAAAAAACAATTTTCCAAAGTTTCAAGTGGAAGGAATTAAGATCATTCATCAAGACTTTAAGAGTTCACTTATTTCCTTACCAAGTATTTCCCATTGATGAAGATAACAAGAATCATCAAAGAGTTCACAAATTTTTAACAGAATGATGGGGGGAGGGGTCATTGAATATGATTTGGGAGAAATTTAAGGAGTTACAGAGGAGTTGTCCATACCATAACCTTCAAACGGATTTTCTCTTGCAAACCTTCTACAATAGGATGAACCAGAGTATAAGAGGAACAATTGATACGGCGGCTAGAGGATCATTAATGAGGAAGACCATTGATGCAGTCCATGATCTCTTAGAAGAAATAGAAAATAACAGTTGTCTATAGTCGAATAAAAGGGGCAAGCAAAGTTTTAAGGAGCAAAGGGGGTGGATTCCTATATATTCAACAATAGCCTTCCAAACCATATAAGTATAAATTTCGAGCTTAACTAAATAACTAGGAAACTTATAAGGTACATCTTCTTCCACTGTTAAAGCTATGCAAGTAAGATGTAAGTTATATGGGAAGGATAGCCATGGTACAATATATTGCTTCATGATAGATTTAAGTGGAGTAGAACAAGTCAACTAAATAGGGCAACAAAAAAAAGGTAATAATCCTTTCTCTAACACTTACAATCCTAAGTGGAAAAAACTACCTAAAATTTTCTTTGAATACTAATAATGCGGGTCAAAATGTTCGAACACAAGGTTTAGTAAGTTTTTAATAAGAAAACATAGATCTTTAGAGAACAAGATGAATGAATTGATGTATGTCATGAGTTTCAAGTTTGTAAGTCAAGAAGATAGTCAAAGAAAGATGTTTAAAAGCCAAAAGTAAAGCCAAAGAAGATGGAGGAAAATTTTGATTAAATAGTGAAGAACCATGCATCATCCATTCCAATTTAGAAGTTCAAATGGGCCAACTTGCCAATGCTTTATCATATAGAAGTGTGGGAAGTCTTCCAAGTAACACTGAGACTAATTTAAGAGAACAATTGGAGGCTATCACACTAAAGAGTGGCAATCTGTTGGAGGAGTCAAGTGAGAAAGGTGAAGATGCAAAATAAGGTCATGTCCAAGAACTTGTATTCTAATATGATCATACACATCTGCTAGGAAGTTATAAACATATTCCTTTTCAATTAA
>JAOXYD010243322.1:0-16938 GCA_028565735.1 Pinacopodium congolense
TAAATCCTTCATCTCTACATAATGCTGCAAATCTACCACATCAGCAATCTCCTTATTTAAACCATTAATGAATCTAGACACAGTAGCTTCTCCATCTTTTCAATGTTAGCCCTAATCATGGCTATCTCCATCTCCTTGAAGTATTCCTCCACACTGTTAGAACTTTGAGTTAAACCCGGTAACTTCCTACACAAGTCTCTATAATAATGGTTAGGTATGAAACTTTTCTGCATTACTACCTTCATCTCTTCCCATAATTTAATATGCCTCTCTCCATGTCTACGCCTATTGAGCACCAATTGATCCCACCAAATGCTAGCATAATCCGTGAATTCAACCACTTCCAACTTGACCTTTTTCTCCTCATAATAGTTATAACAATCAAACACCTGTTCTACTTTTCTTTCTCACTCCAAATATAACTCTAGATCATTGTTTCCTTAAAAAAATGGAATCTGCATTTTTATAATACTCAAATTATTATCATACCTTTAAACAGTCCTCTCCCTCTCATGAATCCAACCTCTTCAAAATCGACTTCCTCCATCTTAAGTGGATGACTTCTATAAGAATTTGAATTACTTGTTGTCTCTAGATTGTCTAATCTCATCTTAAGAGAATTGGTCTTTGATGGCTTTCATGAACATCTTGAGGTTAATGCATTTTATTTGCCACTAATAATAATTAACCCTGTAAATAAATAACTAGTAATAGAACAAATTGGTGTTGTTCTCGTACACTCCCTTATGTGTTCACTCTCTAGTCAATGTTCACTCATGTTTCACTCAATTCTGTCCTTTCTCGATACTAGGCTCTCCACTCTTGCCTTTTACCACTTAACTTCACCTTACAAGCTCTTTAAACTAGAACTTGATCAATGATCTCAACAAGAAAAACAGATAGCAATTCAAACTTAATTACTTTGAATTATAAGTCAACAAGAAAGGTAGATTTATGTTAAAATCAAGAGATAGAAAATAATGGAAAGAAAATTTGAAAAAGAAGGTATGGAAAGAAAAATCAAAGAAAATAAGGAAATAATAATTAAGCAGAAATAAGGAAAGAAGAATTAATGCAGAAAATGACTATAGAAGGAAAGAAGGAAACAAATTAAGGATGATAATAGAATATTTGAACTAAATGAAAAGATAGTGAATCTATCCAAATGATATAAACCTTGGTGAAGAAATACCGAAGACCCAAAACCAACAAGGAAAAAGAAACCCCAAAAGAACCTGACCCTAACCAAACTTATTGATTGGAACCAAAGTTATAAGTTGATCACTACATGCTACCTTGAAGAAATCATATTCAATTCTTGAATAAAGAACAAAGAGAAAAGTCTCATAATAGAGAAACACTCAAATTTGATTAATGATATGATGATCTAATATTACAATAGGTTACCTCTTGAAATAGGCACCAAAAGATGACATCCCTACAAGGAAATATCTCCCTAATGAATTCTAATCATAACTAAATAGGAAAGGCTTGAGTAGAAAGGATTTCCTTAATTAATGGATCCAAATCAAATTTTGAATTTAAAATCCTTCTAAAAATAACTTGACAAATAATAACAATTAATGACAAATATTCAAAATACAAAATTTTCCTCCAAGATCATGTCTTTAATCTTTTCAAATTGGGCTTTATTATGTAAATTAGGCTTCATTAAAAGAAGTATGTAGATCATCCATGTAAATATGGCTCCAAGCATTATTTTTGTGATATTAAGCCTTGTCCATCTTCTTAGACTGGAAGATACGTAATTAATCTTAGTAATGTTTTAGAGTCTTCTAAAATAGCTTCATTGTCTTGAATGTCTTTACTTAGCCCTTACAAAGCCTTATACGCTTAACTCTTGCTCTTGTCATAGGACCTCCAATGCCTTGTAAAGGATCGGTGACTATTGATGTAAGCAAATATCCATTAGGATTAAAGCCAATTAGATGTCTCCTTTCCCATTTTTAATTCCTCCCATACTTCTTTGAATTCCTCTTCCTCTTCCTCTTCCTCTTCTTTTACAGAACATGAATGAATCAATGCTTTTTACAAAGGATCTGAATATAGATGCCTTAATGGATCATCTCGAATAGAATTACCTCCCATGAAGTTACATGAGTCTAAGGTAGAGGAATGCTTCATTACTTTAAAAACATTAAACTCAATCTCTTCATCTTGAAATCTGAGAATGAGCTTTCCTCCAGGTACATCTATCAGTGCCTTGGCAATAGCCATGAGTAGTCTTCCTAAAATAATAGACATTGTACTATCTTCTTCCATATCCAAGACAAGGAAATCAATTGGGAAAATGAATTTATGAACTTTCACAAAAACATCCTCGATTATTCCTCTTGGATAGGTTATAGATAAGTTAGTAAGTTGTAATGAGTCTGTAGTTAGTTTGGGTTCTTCCAATCCTAACTTTTTAAAGGTAGATAATGGTATTAGATTAATGCTTACTCCAAAATCCATTAGATCCCTATCTGTTTGTAAGATACTAATTGTACAAGGAATAGTAAAACTGCTAGGGTTCTTGAGCTTTGGAGGTAACTTCTTTAGTAGGATAGAAGAAAACTTTTCTTTTAGCTTAACTATCTCATATTCCTCTAATCTTCTCTTTTTAGATAGGATTTCCTTCAAGAATTTATAGCATACGAGGGCTTTTGAGCAATTTCCTTAGCAAATGGGATATTGACATGAAGTTCCTTGAATATATCTAAAAACTTTCCAAATTGCTTATCAAGGTTTGGAATCATAGGTTTGTATAGTTGTAATTTAGGATCAATAAATAACCTATATGGCTTCTTTGAACTCTCACCTTTATCTCCCTTTTTTGCCTTTCTCTCTTCTATCATGTCCTCTTTCATTTCTATCTTCTTCTTCCACTTTCTCTTTTCTTTCAATTGCTCTCTCTCTTTTGTCATGTAAATTTATGTTCTCTTTTACTTCACTCTCCAACATCACTTCTTTACCTTTTTCTTCAATCTTCTTCCGTTCATTCTCAACCTCTTTTCCACTTCTTAAGATGATTACTTTTGCATGCTCTATAGGATTGGCTTAAATAGTGCTTCGTAGTTTACCAAGTAACCTCTCCTATAAGATTTGTGTAATTTACCTAACTTGATTTTCCAAATTTTTAATTGATGCCTCATGGTTTTGTATCCTTGAATCATTTGATTAAATGTACTTTAAAACTATCTCTTCAAACTAAGCAAATCTCTTTGTAGTTGGCTGGCTCTAAAGTTAGGTAAAGGTGCTCTTTTAGGGTTGGGTTGAGGTGGTTGTTGGTATTACTCTATGGAAAGTTTTAATGGTCCTTCCAACTAGGATTATAAGTGTTTAAAAAAGGGTTTCCTCGTTGCCTATTTAAATTTTCAATAAATTGAGCTTCTTCTTGTCTAAAGGCAAAAGAACTATCTTCTTGACACTTTAAGGATGAATATGAGGTACTTCCACAATTTTCACATTCAACTCTATGAGAACTACTCCCAACTCCACTCCCCAAACTATCCAACTTTTTGTTCAGTGCTTCCATTTAAGCTATAATAGCTACTGTGTCATTAATTGCATGAACACTATATGGTTTCCTTGTATGGCATTCAATTGTACTGAAAAATGTTCGTAGCCATTTCTGTAATCAAATTGTAGGCTTTAGTCATAGTCTTTGACATGAAATTACCTTTAGCTACAGCATCAATGGTACTACAAATTGAAGGCATTAAACCAATGTAAAAGATATATTCTTGCTAGCACATGTTATATCTATGACTAGGACATTTAGCATTTTTGCTATCTTGGCAGGTGAGAAAAATTTAGCTAAGAATATCTTCATTTAACTCATCCTATGTAGTAATTGATGCAGGTTGAAATATAGATAAACTAGACTTTAGCATTGTGTCTAATGGGATAAAGGAAAAAGCCTAAGCTTAATAGCATCATTAAAGACCTTATTTATTTTGAAAAAGATCATGAGAATCAAGGAAATTTTACAAGTATTTATTAGGATCTTCTAAAGCTAAACCTCTAAACTATGATGGTTACTGTGTAGAATTTCAAAATTACTAGCATTAACTCTGAACCAAACAATGCTAGCCATAATAAGTCTATCTTGGTTTCCCATTGTTAATTCCATCATGGTTGGTTCTCAAAATTATTATTGAGGATTAACAACTAAATGTTCTTTTGGATCTATTTCTATAGGTTCTAATTTTATGTCTCTATATGTTCATACTTTTAAAATATTAGAAGTAGTCGCTTGCGATTTTTTCTTTTTCCGTCTCAATGTATGCTCAAGCTCTGGATCGAAGTCTATTGGCTCGAGCTTTTGGATTTTAGTATGATTTCAAACTAAATAAAAACAAATATTAACTAAGTAAGCAAATTACACAAGATAAAAAGAAGCAACCAAAGCACACTCAATAATAAAAATAGCAAATAAATGCACAAAATTTAGAAATATTAGAAAAATATTTTTTACAGGTCCTAAAGTAACTGACACTAATTTTTCTAATATTACATCACTTAATCCATAGTAATGGCACCAAAAATTTGTTGCATTAGTTAGGTGACTTTAGAAAATTATAATGCTTTTCAAAAATTTTCCTTTGAAAATCAATGTGAAAAGGCAAGTACACCTATTGAACAAGTAATATAGGCAAGTCTAATTAAGACTCCGAGTGTTGAACTCATGATGAAAAATGGATCATTTACTAGATTAATTGGATTATAATTATTTCAAAATTTTCAAATAAATGATTTAAAAGGTAAAAATTACTAATTTATCCTAACTTGCTTCAAACTTTGCAATTTTGTTTTTAAAAATGATTTCTAAATTACTGAAAAATTACCAAATATGGAAAATAGCTAAGGATAAGGTGATTAATGATTTAATCAAGCTTTAACAAAATTAAACTGCTGAACTAGAATTCATTCATAATTTCAAGGAAAAGCTATGGTTATGTCTTATGCATTTTCTCTATTAATCTTAATTTAAAGTTTAATCATGCATTAAATTAAGTTAATAGGCTTTAAAAACGAGAATGTGACTTTTGGATCTGCAATCTCAGAACTCTTAACTCTCACAAATAATCAAAGTTTGATCATTCATTGATTGATTTATGTTGTTTATTGATTTTTCGAATAGCTTAAGTTGATTTCTCAAGTCTTAGATTATCTTTCACTTTAATCTTAAGTGGCTAGCTTAAAATAAGGACATCCAGACCTTCAATAAACAAAAATCAGACCATTAAATATGCATTTAATTTCTTTTAAATCATTAAAAACCAATCCTTAACTACAAAATGAATTATCTGCACATGATTATAAAAGCAAACAAAACATGTAATTTAAACAACATAATTTGATAGATATGAAAATATGAGCTTAAGTAATAAGTTTAAAAGTTACAAAACATCCAAAGAAAACTCCTGGACATGTCCTAAACTCCTTAACATGATCTGGACTCCAAGAAAGCTCTAAATCAATAAGAACTTGTAGAAAACTCAAAGAAAATTAAAAAAATGTAAGTTTAAGAACATGAACTTTGATTAATCTGAACAACAAAGCAAATGAAGTAATAATCTGAGTTAGAAAACCCCTATGATGGTTTAAAACTCAGATATATATCTTAGCAACAAGCTCCAATAAGCAACAATTAAGAAAATGAACTAAAACTTGAATTACAAGTGTTTGAAGCTTAGAGATTCTATGAAAAACTAAGAGAGAAGCTAGAGCGTCTCTCGCTAAACTCAAATATGATTTTTGTGAATAACATGTGTGTCTCTATGTTTTCTTGACTTTTTATAACTTCTCTAGACTCTCACTTGACACTTGTAGATAAAGGAATTAATTAATAACATGTCTTAGTTGCAATATTTGAGATATGGTGGTGATAAGTCTAGCTAATCTCCAATACGATGGGTTATCTCAAAGCAATACAGTGCCCTTAACTCGTCGTATTGGTCTTAAATCACCGCTTCTAGATAGGGGTCTCTAAGAGAAATAAAGGGTCTCTCTAGACCTATGTATTGGTCCTAAAAAATGCCATTTTCTTCTTTTCTTACTCCATTCTTTATGATTCACCAAATAATCTCAATTTCCTATAAATTAAACATTATACAACATAAATTAGACATTTTAATACTAAATTAGGGTCATAATTCAATAAATAGTCAATAATAACTCAATCAATTTGACCCCTGACATGGATCTCACCTCAGCGAATCTTGATTTTTTTTATAGTTGCAACTTTTAAAATAGATCAATGCCACCTTTATCACCCTAGTTCCTAAAGTGCCTACCCCTAACAGGTTTTAGATTTTCATCCTTTATCTTACTGTAACCTAACTGATAAGGTCATAGTTAAGCTCTTCGCTACTAGTCTAGTTCTCTAGGCACAGGTTCATCCTTTGGATAGTTATGACTTATGACTAAACTTTTGCATACTTTGCATGGTAGTTGGGGAGACCCATGACCATCTTTTCTTCAGTTATAACTACTCTCAAAGGCTATGGTCCCAGTTGCTACAATTGTTCAATCTTACCTGGCCTCATGGCTCTCTCCCTCAAACCTACTCCTGGCTTTGATACCATACTTCTTCTACCTCGAGAGAGGCTACCTTACTTACAACCCTTTTCTTTACTAGTGTTTATGTCATTTGGAATGAAAGAAATGCTAGAATTTTCAACAATAATAGAATAGATGTTCATAACCTTCTTTTCTTCCACCTTCCAACTTGTGAGAGAGACTTCCTAACCTCCCCAACAGTGAATTACCATTTTGAGAGCATAATAATCTAACACAATTGTAGTTTTTATTACTACCAGTGTTTTGTTTTGTAAGTTCCGCCCTTATAGACTAGGCCACTCAAGAGACCAAGCCCCTCCTCGATCTGTTAATGTCAATCCTCTTTCCAAAAGTGATACTAGAATAAGAGCATCTTCAAAATCTCCCCACATGACCAGAAGTGCTCCCATCTATATTTCAAATTTTAAGATCTCTAAAGAAGGTGAAGAACAAGATCAATTCAAGGACTCTGTTTCTCCTCAAAGTCTTGTTGCCTCCTGACCAATTGATTCTTCTACTACCCCTTTAGGCTTAAACTCTGCAGCTATTGCAGCAAACAACAATTTTGGCCTCTAATGTGCATCCTTAATTGAGAGAAAGACTAAGAAAAATGGAGGATTCAAAACCCTCCAAGAAAAGAGCTAAAGTAATCATCTATAAGTCACCTACAAAGAAAGCATCCCAAAATTTGAGAGCTTCTATCAATTGGATGATTTGAGAGGGTCCCCTTCTCCTAGCATCTTCCTCCCCCTTGCTGATTTCGATCAGTTTGGGAATCCCCTACCTATACTAAGGCATTTTCCCAGTATGACTCAAGATTCTTCTTAATTGTGCTTTCCCTCTAGTTTTCTCTTTATTTTGTTTTTATTCTTATTGTTTAGCATTGCTCTTCTTGCACTAAGATACTAAGGTACCTCCATTTTTTTTCTAAGCTCCTCTGCTTTTTCACTGTTCCTTTTTTTCATTTGGGCTTTGTTGGTTATACAATACCTTGTTTCTAATATAATCTTTTCTTTATTATCAAATAATAATAATAATAACTCAAATTAATTGAAACTTGAAGAAATCGAGTGATAATAATCTCTTGTCAGATTTTCACAACTTTCTTTCCATTCTTTGCTATTGTTTTTTGTTTTGTTTTTTAGTAAAAATCATAAAAATAACTAAATGCACCTAATATAAAGAAGAAATTTAAGGAACACAAAGATTGCACCAATTTGGATGTGTGGACCATAATTTTGAATTAGATATAACAATCACAAAAAATAATAAAATAAAAAAAATATTTTTGCGTTTTTTAGCAATCTTGTTTTTAAGACAAAAAACAAGTGATCATTATTAGACAGATCCTTAATATGTTCAAATCCTAATAATCTAGCATTTAACGTGCTTAACAATGCATGTCTCCTAAATAATGTATCTGCCACAATGTTTTCCTTGTCCTGTTTATAGTTGCTTACATATGGAAATGTTTCTATGAATTCAACAAAATTTTCATGTCTTTTGCTAAGTTTGTGTTGACCCCTTATGTATTTCAATGATTCATGGCTGATATGGATAACAAACTCTTTTGGCCATAAATAAGGCTGCCAAGTTTTTAATGCCCTAACCTATGCATACATTTCCCTATCATAATTTGGGTAGTTTAAGGTTGCCCCACTAAGTTTGTCATAAAAATATGCAATTGGTTTTCTATCATGCGTTAAGACAGCCCCTATTTCAATCCCACTCACATGACACTCAATTTCAAAAGTATTCGCAAAGTTAGGTAAAGCTAAGAAAGGCGTTGTACTAAGTTTCTCCTTCAATAATTTAAATGCCCTCTCTTGCTCATCCCCCACTTAAATCCTACACTCTTTTTAACTATCTTAATAAATGGTGTGGCAATAGAGCTAAAATCCTTTACAAACCATCTATAAAAACAAGCCAATCCATGAAAACTCCTAACATCACTAATTTTCCTAAGGGTAGGCCATTCCTTAATTGCTCATACCTTTTATTTATCTACTCGTATACTTTGCACCCACCATATAACCCAAAACACACAACCGGTTTAGTGAAAAAAGAACAATTTTCAAATTAACATACAATTTCTTTTCTCTAAGAACATGCAACAATTTATTTAAATGTTCTACATGCTCATCAAGTGATTTGCTATAGACCAGAATATCATCAAAGTAAAAAAAAACCACAAATTTTCCAAGAAATTCACGCAATACATGGTTCATAAGCCTGATCACAAGCTCAATCTAAGTAATTTACGCAATGAAATAATAATCAATAAGATTAAGACCTAAATGAGGTTTTCCCTTATAACATTAGTGTGCCTAAACTTTACCTTGATTTAATGCTTAACATAAATTATGTAGACTATAGAATATCTTAATTGAATTATAATATCTCTTAAGCAATATTAATTTCTATTTTTTAGTTGATTAATTAGAATATCTTTTTAATTAAAACCATAATTGGACGCATGACTTTGATTTATAAACCCTATTGTTTTGGTTAGGTTTGAATATAACCTAGGAAAATTATGTAAGCCTTTATCTAGCACCGTATGTAATCCTCTTTATTTATGCTATAATCTATCCATATTTCTCAATCTAAATATATGAAATCAAACAATGGAACAAAATTGTTAGAAAAATCTCAATTCACTCACAATGATTTATTACCTAAATATTCAACTACTAAACAACTATCACTTCTTCCACAAAACAATTAAAATGAGTTTACACAAACTTCTTTTAAAACCAAAAACAAAACATTTACAACATAATCTAACTTTTCTTCAAACTAGCAATATAATCTTAATCAAAATTTACAACGATATATTAGTAGTACAAATAATTTGACATTATATCAACCACATAATACTTTATTTATATTGCATATAATTGGAAAACAAATTGATAATATTCAATAAAATTAGCTCATTATCATAAAAAAAATTAGAAATTCTTTCTCAATCATAAAACATGAGATCTGACAAAGATAAAGTTGCCTATCGTTTAGAATTATTAGACTACAAAAATCATGAAGTACAAATTGAAGTACAAATTTTTTTAATTAAGTCATTACAATAATCTATCTAAGAAGTTGAAGAACAACATTGCAATTATTGTAATCATTTTCACTGTAAGAATTATGAAATCTGATTATTTAGATATATGATTAAAGCAATAGAAAGTATAAATCAAGATGAATTACAACTTCCTAAACTATTTGTAAACTAACTCGGTTAAGGAAACAGTTGTCTTAATTAAAAAATAGCTAAATATTGGATGTTGATAATCTATAATTAATAGAATTAAATGATGTGTTTTATATGAATACATTAATATCTAATGAAAAATAAAAATAAATAGAAAAAGCTCAATTAGATTTGCAAGATGGACAAGATACAAAACATCAATCTATTATAAATCTCTTAAATCAAAAAAATATTATTTATTACGGTAAAATAGCACTTGAAACTCCTATTAAAATAGAACAATGTATTGGTCATATATGAATCGCATAAATAGATTTAAAAATTATTAAAAATTTACAAAACAATTCTCGAAGATAAAAGCAACAAAATCGGTTATATGCATCTATCGACTATTAAGATATTATTAAAATCAACATTCAAAGAAGAAATAAATTCACTTATAAGAATGGCTATTTTAGATGAACAATTAACATATTTAAATAACCAAGTTATGAGAATCATGAATGACAATCTTGCTTATGGAAAAATTAAATTCATCACTAGGTTAAAATTAGGAATCCCTTTAGATTCACCAGGATTAAATGAACCTCTCATAATAGCATACAAATTTTATCAAGATCAATTAATGACTCTAGGACAATACCCATTTACTATTACTTATCAAATTAGTTATGCTTTAACTAATTCTCACAACGCTGTTGAATTTAAAAGCATCAATCATATTTATCTTGATCAATTATTTAATGATGTAGCAAAAGTAGGAATAAATTTTAAGCCTCTTTTATGAGAAATCCCTACAGTTACTCAACCTATAGAATTATCTAGGCATTCAATATCCTCATCCTCTAAACAAAAAGATAAAGAAAAACTAAAAAGATCACAATAAATATATCTAGAAAAACCTTTAAGATTTACAGAACTCGGTACATCATCTATACTAATGAACAAAAATCTAATGAACAACTATTATACGAACTACAAATTTTAAAACAATAAGTTCAAGACTTATTTGTTCATCTTAGAAATACATTATGAATCCTAGGCCCTGTTTAGTAAAGCTTTTTTTTCTGCTTTGATTTCTTATTTTTCTAAACACAAAAAACAAAACAATAGTACAAGAATTGAAAAAAAAATAGAACATAAACAAAAAAACATACAAAAATCATTACAAAACCCATAAAACTACAACCAACAACAATACCAAATGGGCCTTTAGTGAACAAATAAAAGAAATATATTGTAGATAACTTGAAATAGAAACACAACTTACTAATTAGAACATATGAGTCAATGTATTATTGAATACTGTAATGGAAAAACAAAAATAAATCGTATGAATGAAATTAATGAAATTAGAATACATTTAGAAGTAATAAATCAACTAATAAATCCAAAACAAATAACACCCCTTGACTGTCAAATACGAATTGTTCTAATCTATGTATGTTTCATAAAAAGACATTATGAATAAAATATGAATATTTATAAAAGCAAATACCTTAACTAGAGTTAGGTAAATGAAGTTTACAATGTGTAGAAAATTGGTCATATAATGATTTTAATAGTTGTTTCTTTTTATTTAGTATTCCAAGTCTATCAATTAGTATATGTATTATTTGTAAGGTAGATTATGATGCCTTCATCATAAGGAAATGATAATAAATAGTATGAATTTGTTTAATTTTTTAAATTCTTTACACAAACACTCACCATTCAAGGCTTTAGTAAGTTCAAAAATGTGATCAGCTCTTTTGCGACTTTTAAAAAGAGGGGGTTATTCTACATACACTTCTTCTTATATAAAACCATTTTAAAATGAACGTTTAACATCTATTCGAAAAAGTTTGAAACTAGTATAGAATGAAAATGTAAGTAAAAACCTAAATGCTTCTAACGTAGCTACAGGTGTAAAAGTTTCATCGTCATTTATACCTTCTTCTTGATTATATCTTTGGCTACTAATGTTGCATTTATCTTACTATATTTCCTTGCTTATCTAACTTATTCTTAAAAACCCATCTTGTACCTATCATTTGGTGATCTCTTGGTCTAAGTACTAAAGTCTACACTTTGTAGGCTCAATTTATGAAATAAATGCAAGATGAGAGAAATTTCTAAAATGAGAACTTGTTGTCATCCCTTATTAAACATCATCTAGTATTTGTTCTTAAGGATGATCCTTGTCGTATTTACAATCCTTAGAAAGCTTCTCATCCTTCTTTTTCTTACTTATTTCAACAATTGAATTTTTTAATGTAGCTTGCCGGTCCTCCTTTTTCTCTTAAATGGCTAAATTTTCTAAGTCTTTAGGCAATCCTACATCATTATATTCAAATTTTCTACTTTCAAAGAGTTAGTTTCATCAAATACTACATGCATAGATTCTTCAATGATAAGATTTCTTTTATTAAACACTTTATAAGTTTTACTAGTTAAAAAATTTCTAACAAAAATACTCTTATCCATTCTAAAGTTAAATTTGCCTAAGTTATTCTTAGTGTTTAAGATATAGCATTTATAAAAAAAACTTAGAAATAGATAACTTTAGGTTTTTTTACCATCCTAAAGTTTATAGGGGTCTTATACATTTTAGGCCTAATATACACCCTATTTACTATATAACAAGTACCTGAAATAGTTTCAATAAAAAAAAATATCTAGGTAAATCATATTAATTTATTATGGTTCTAAAAATTTCTTATAAAACCCTATTCTGTCTTTCTACTACATCATTTTTTTATAAGGCCCTAAGCATAGAAAAATTATGAGAAATGCTATTGTCATTACAAAAACATTCAAATAAGAAATTTTACATTCTTTACTATGATCACTTCTATTAAATGCAACTGTCAAAACTTTCTTGTTTTAAATTTTCTTAGCAAATTCTACAAAAAGAACCTAAAACATTTATCTATACTACTTAAAAACTAGACCCATATAAATCTACTAAAATGATCAACAATGACAAATACATGAAACTTGCTACCTAAGCTAGAAAATCTAGTATGTCTAGATAAATCCATATGAAGTAGTTCTAAATGTCTAGAAGTTATTATTGATTTATTGCTTTTAAATGAGTTTCTTACTTGTTTTTCCATTTGACAAACTCTACAAATTTTATGTTTCTTACATTTTATTCTTAGGAGTCCACTTTCAAGTTGATTGGAGTTAAGATTTTATATTAGTTTCATGCTTGCATATCTAAGCATTCTATATTAAACCCATGCATCTTCACTCAAAGAAACTAAACACTTAATGTCAAAGTTATAGAAATCATCTAGATCAACAATGTAAATATTTACTTCCTTTGTTCCTTAGCATATAACACTATTTACAATTATTCTTAAAACATCACATGCATTTCCATCAAAACTTACTTTATAATCCTTAACACATAGTTAACTAATAATAAGTAAATTATGCTTCAAGCCATCAACTAAAAGAACATCATCAACTGAAGTATGGTTGGCCTTACTAATCTTCCTAATGTCAACTACCTTACCTTTGGCATTATCTTCAAACGTGACAAATTCACCATCTCTTTTTTTTTTTTTTAGTGAGAAGAATTAAGATATCTACATACCACTTTCTTTTCCTCTTGGCAAACTATCAAATATGAAAAATAATTTTAAATTAGGTATTCATACTAATTTTGATCCTTAGGGATTAGTTACATTCCTTCCACTCTAAACTCTTAGAATAACATTCTAATTATATACTCTATCGTAATAATACCTTTCTAAATGACTATAATATCCATAATAGTTGTAAAATAATGGTGTGTAGGTTCTCTATGTATGTCTAAAGCCATACATAAGCCTTTATTCATTAAAACTTCTTATATGTTAAATTTGCCTTTGTGAGTAATAAAGTGTCCTAGAATTATATCTACCTTGTAGTTCTTTCCTAGATCTAGTGTTTGATCTATATAGTAAACATAAAATCATTTCCTAGGTTATGTCCTAGTTTTTTGATAATGTGAAAAATGTACATGTTTTTACATACAATTCATCTATAAATTTGCACATTGTCTGGCTATTTGTGCTTCTTATAGTGTTTTTTTTAATCATATTTAACTATCATGGACATTCAAAGAGTGAAAATCACATAAAGAAGCAAGTTTGGAAGTCTTTCTTGGGAGTATAAAACAAGTCAATAGCAACATCATTGTTCCTCCTATGAACCACTTTTGTATATCTGGATAAGCACAACGATTGTACCATAATGACGTCGTTTTATTGCCTAGGGACCATCATTATGTCACGTATCAGATATATAAATGGTCTCAAACTACATCAAAATCAAAATATTTCGTGTAATTTTGCTAAATTTCATGTGCTAACATATCATTTTAGAGACTCCAACTCTAAGGGGGATCAAACACTATAAATAACACATGAAATATACATTGAAAAGAGTTTGGAAGAGGCTTGGAAGAACATTAGAGGCACATTCCTTGCACATTTTTCTAGCACCTCCTTTCGCATTTTCTACTAACTTCCAATCAAAAATTTTTTGGTAGTTAAAGGCCAAAGACAACAAGATTCAAGCCTTGGTGCTGTTGGGTAAGAGAAAGAAGACAAGAAAGAGCTACTCTTATATGTTTTGAATGTAAGGAAACAATTCATGTAAGGCACAATCTTAACAATAATTTAAGTAACTTATCTTTAAACATATTCTAAATGTCTAACATCAATAAGCCATATGCCTTTATGTAATTACAGATAGTCCCTTCCATTGTAATTTCTATAATGATTCATAAGCAATCCAGGATGTATAAGTAAGAAATTGCTTTTTTTTCAATTATCGAACTAGTACTTCCCATATATCTATACACTAAAGACTAACATTTAGATCATCCTTCATTGGGCTCTCCACTAGAATTTTGCATCTTCCACTATGTACATGCTAGTTAGTATGACTTTATCATCTTCATGGACTCTTATTGCATCAAAGTATCTATATATATCCTAGAGGAAGTTCTCCTATGCATTGCCATCACAAGCATCATAAAAATGCTTCAAATTAAAAACTTTCAGCTGTAACTAGTTTGTGCCACTAGAGCAACATACTATTGGAGGTCTAGTACATCTTATACCAAAGCAACTCTCCCATTTCCTCACAAGAAATATCATTTAAATGTCTATGGATACCTACAATAGCATCATCAATTTGACCCAAAAGCTCAGTGCCTGTATTTTTTAATATTCTAAAATGAAATAACTAGGAAGCTCTTGTAGTAATTTTATTAAAAAAGTTAAGTGTGAAAACGTAAATATGTATTTAAAATTATATGAATTGATGTTTATACCCTCTAATAATTAAAAATAATAATAAAAAGATAAAAGGATAATAAGGTAAATTCAATTTTTAAAAAAATGGAGCCTGCGTGAGATTTTTGCGGGTCCATGCCGAGGGTTCCCTAATAGGCTCCATTCTAAAATAAGACCCAAGTTATCCTCCGAACAAGCAAGTCTTGCCCTTGTATTTTATCCACCAACTATTTTATACTTCTAGCCTTACTAACACCAGTTGTCACAAGGTTGATTTGAGGTTAAGTTTATTCTTACGATCCCACTATGTTCATAACCAAGTATGACATCTTAGTTCTTGGTGCCGATATGTGAAACTCCCTATAAATGTATTGTGGTCGAACACTTGGAATGAATATGCAAATGAATGATTTTAAGACAAGTATGAGGCACAATAATTTGTGTAATAGGGACTTTTATCAATGCCAAAAAGATGAAATAGAATTCTGTATCGACTAATAGTAAAGCAGCCATAGTTACATGTAGTTGATATCAGCCACAAATTAACTAGCTAAAAATATTTATCTAAATCTCAAAAACAGCGTCAACAGATGATACTTACTATGTGTGATCCATACAAGGTAACTATCAAAAGGATCGTCTACCATCAGCTAATGTAACCGACATAACCATTAATAGATTATCAACTTTTAATTCCCAATGCTTGATTCCCTGGAATCAATTTGTCCCTGCCAATGCTATACCATATCACCATCATATACCTTAATTTTTTTTATCAACAAAAAGCGAAGAAGTCACCTTATTGTCGACTTCATCTAAATGCATTCAGAAGTCTCAATAGTTCTAATTGCTCACTTTCGAGACGTGTTCAAAACGCCATTGCCTTCCTATAACTACACTGTAAACATACATTCGCTCCGCATCCTAATCCCGTGAAATAGCTGTCCATTTTCCTTCAACTTTTCAATTACTAATAACAAAAACACCTCTGGAGTCTATGAAAGCACTTTGGAAGTGCTCAATTCCGCTTTTTATCTACTATGTCCCATTAAAGTCCTAATTGTATTGAAACTATCGGGGCCAATTCCAATATTTGTCTTTGTTTATTTGACCATTCATAAAAACAATACTCAGTATGAAATAAATTAATTAGCATCAACGGCTTCCACAAAGACAAGCTTCAATTTCAATACCAGCCATCCCTTACACAGAGCTAAGATTAGATTAAAATAACTGAAATAGTACATGAAGTAGCTTTTAATATTACAATACATTTCTAATTTTCCAGAATCGTCATAGCACTCTTGTTGAGTCCAGAACGAGTGATGGACTTCTTGTTGGAAAATACATGCTAGATCGTATCTACGCGTAGCAGAATACATTTAAAAATTTTTCATAAGAACAAATTTTAATAATATTTAATTTGAAACAAAAATAAGAAATTAACAAAGTTACACTAACCTATTTCGATTTCCGCAGTAATTTTTCCTTTCGTCTTAAATTCGTTAATCCACAAGTTGTTCAATAGTCCGACCTCTAACGGTATCTACAGATCCTTTTCAGAGAAAAACTCAAACAAATTTGAGAGGGAAAATGTAAGAAGATCTAGCTCCATATGTTCTATTTTTAATATCATTGAATTTTATTAATATTACAACTAAAGTCAAACTTTAGTTATATTTATTAATTAGTCCTTGTAAGATCCAGTATCACATATCAATCCTTGAAGTTTCTAAAACTTCTCAATTAAGTCCAACTTAATTTAAATTTTATTTTTCTCTTTATAGATCTTTTATGTGTGACCCATTAGGTTCCTAATATGTTGGCAATAATTATAAATTCTAATTCTAATTCTCAATTAGAATTAGATAAATTAAAACT
>JAOXYD010243333.1:0-16937 GCA_028565735.1 Pinacopodium congolense
TTGAAAAAATTTTATGGACTAAACTATATTCTTCTAGGATCATGTTCATCATTCTCCATAAATTTTCAGCATTATGCGATTCATCAAAAACTCTATATGCAATTATTCTTTTTTGTAAATTTCATTCATCATCAACCTAATGACATATTACACTTAAATATGAATGTGTTTGCCAATGATCACTTCAAATATCACAACATAAAGAAACACGACTTTTAAAATTATGAAAAAAAAATTTGCAATGCAACTTTGCCTTGTTTATAAAGTTTTTTAATTGTTCGTGTTAAAGTAGTTCATAGAATTCTTTTTGTAAAAGGATTTAATGCATTTTTACAATAAGTTACGAAATTTAATTTTTCACCAAAACTAAATGAAAGATGTTCAACTGAAATATTAGAAAAACAGACAAAGAGATCAATGAAAAAGAGAATCGTATATCTTTGATGTATTTCTATACAAGATACATCAGTTATATATACACATAATTGTGAGTTAATTGCACAAGTAAAAGGAGTTTATCTCTTATAAGCATAATCCTAATCAACTTCAATCTCTATAGTCTCCCATAATCATAAGAAATCTAATAAGACCATGCTAATAGTTATTATTATTATTATGATAAAGAAGCCATTATACTTCCAATGCTATAATAATTCCACATATTGAATTTCAAATTAATAAAGTTAAAAAAATGTTCTAATGAGCACCATTTCTCGAGAACTCATGTTATGGCCCTAAGTACAAATCACATTTTAGTGCCTTTCTTTCTCAACTTTTCTCAACTTTTCCCGTTCCCATCAACAATGGTGACCATTTTTCTTCTCTTTTGGTAAGCCTTTAGACCTTAAAAAAAAAAAATCAAGTCCACAATGGTTAATTTTATATTCAAATACTCATTTCTATCTATGGGATCCCCTAACTTTCTATTAAAACATTATCTTGTCCTTGATAAGTTCCGACAAATATGTAATCAATTGAATATTATTGACTATATGCAAGCTTAATTAAGCCTTTATATCACTTGTATGTAATTCAATCTAACACCTCTAATAACAAGTTAGAATTTCTTATTTAAATTATAATTAACTAGTCTTTCAACTAAAAACATGCATGTCATCCAATTCTTTGATAAACTTGATCTTCTAAATATATTTATTAAGTTTGATATAACTATTTATTAATCTTAAATGACACCTAAGATAAGGGCAGGAGGTAGATGTTTTAAAATTTTCTAAGATTAAACCTAAATCAACATTTTTTCAATGTATCAAGTCTCTAATCACAATTTAATTTAAAATGATAATGATGATACCAGTATAAAATAGTGTCAAATAATTCAAATACACTTAAAAATAGTAAGTAATTAAAATGGTGAAGGAAAGAGATTCGACAAATAACCCTTTACCGACGTCTACTCTCAAGATCTTATTTAAAAAGTTCACTATAGATCTTTAAAGTGAAGAAAAATCCTTACAATCTTCTTTAGATGGGTAAAGTGTAATCTTAAACAATCTTCCTAATTGAATGAAGAAGAATTCTTAAAATTTTATTTAAGTGGATGAAGAGTAATTCCTATAAATCTTACTTTAGGATAAAGAATAACCCATAATAAATTTCTTAAAAAAAACTCTAATACCATAATATACAAAACTAAATCTCTTATTTGATCAACTCAAAACTCAAGAGTTCAAAAACATAGATAATGCAACAAAATGCTCTTTCAACTCTTGATGCTTATCTCAACAATTTTCTAAACACTCAAAACTCAATCAATTAATCCAAATATATAAAAATCCTTCCACTATCTCTTAACTATATATTTATAGTCTTGTCAAGTTCAAAAATACGTTAAGCATGATTTCTAAATGTTAGACTAACTAAAAAAGCCTAGGAAGTAAGAAAGAACTAGTTGTTACACACTGTCAACCTTGATTGGTCAACCTTTAGGTAAGACGACTTGACCAATGAGTAGACTAACTTAATTAGTCTGTCTTATTTTTGCATATCAATCTAGAAACCTGATTTCTAGCTTTTGTGGTTTCTTAAAACCATCACAAAAGATCCTAAAACCAATTTAGTTACGCCAAAAAAAATTCAACCAAGTTTCAAAAAATTTTCACAAATATTTTAGTAATTAAGACTTTTCAATTGAAATAAAAAAAATTGAAAATGTTTTGATTTATGAAACTTTTTGCACATTATCAAATTTTCTACAACTTCCAAATCTTTTTAAAGTTTACCAAACTTTCCAAAATTATTCTATAAAAACTTGACTCTAACAAGTTTCACAAGTTCTCTAAAGTGATTTTAGATATCAAGATCTTTTAATTGAACTCTAAAAGAAAATGTCTTGACTGATAAAAGTTTATACACTTTATCAATGAATATGAAATTTAAAAAACATTTCAAACAATTTCAAATTTTTTTCAAATTTTTTTTTACCCAAACACATTAATACACCGTAATAAAATTTCTTCAAAATATTAAAAAGTATTAAGAGAGGTTTCTTTAAAACCTTTCATACAATTTCTCTTTATTATAAAATATTCTATTCAAAAACCTAATATGCAATGTGTATGTAAAATCTTAAGCAAAATGCAATGCACACTTATATGATGAGCCATAAAAATATTGAAATGATCAAGACAATAATTATAATAAGAAATTACAAAGGTCAACCTATTAAACCTTAACTATCATGATCTTTACTTATTTCTAATTTTTCTTTCATGTCAATTACTTTTGAACTTCAATTTTCTATTAAATGTATCTTGAAATTTAAATATTTTTTCCTTAGGCTTCAATATGTATTTTTGCACTTTTTACATTTCATTATCTTTTTAAGTACACCAATAATGTAATTATTAGTAAAAAATTTGTTTTTCCATATAGATTAGAACATCCTTTTTTTTCATCTAACATGTTAAATATCTCATTATTCATTTTCTCATTCTTTATAATACATAAATTTAAAAGCTTTAAAGTTTCCTTATGCTTAAAAAAAATTCTTCCATTTAAAGTTTATAATTATAAGGAATTTAACTAGTTCATCATATGAAAATTCATCATCACAATTATCATTATTATTAGAAAATTTTGACTATGATGACACCTCATCATCATCATTATGAAAATTTGTGGAAGATGGTACCTTGTCCTTTTTTGTTATGAAGCAAATGCGAAGTTTTTCATCTCTTAAATGCTTACTCTGTATTTCTTTAACTTTATTGATTCCTTCATGAATAACCTTTATTTTGCATTAAATCTCATTAGCTAATATACATATTAAAACTTCATTGCAAACATTTATATTTAATATACAAAACAAAATATGCATGGCATTGTTATTTAAAGACACTAGTTCCTTATTGTAATAATTTTGTTCCCCATTCACATTATGAACTTGTTGCCAACCTACTATTTTAGTAGGAATAACTAATCTATTTGAAACTATTTCTCACAAATAAAAAATTTTTCCTATTAAGAATTTTTCATTTTAATTTTTCAAAAAAAATCATTTCCATTAAATAAAGATGCTCTATTTACAAATTGTCCCTCTTGATTAGATGAAAATTATATCGTATTCTAGTGCTCCATATTGATCTTTAATCACTAATTTCATTAGAAATTTATATGCAAAGAGTGAGACTAGTTCTGATACTAATTATTAATTCTAAATAATACCGAAAAGGAGGGTGAATTAGGTATTCTAAAAAAAATTTAAGATTAAACTTAAACTAAAATTTCCAATATATGAAATCTCTACCTACAATTTAACGTAGAATGATGATGATGATGATGATGATGCCAATATAAAATAATGTGATTCATGTTCAAGCTATTTAAGAACAATTAAAATAGCAATTAAATAAAAGATTGAAGGGAAGAGAGGATATGTAACTAATTTTTAGAGTAGTTTAGCAACTGATCATTTGCCTACATTCATTCTTCAAGATCACATTTGAAATTTTTACTATAAAAAATATTGTTTAAGGTGAAAAGAAATCCTTATAATCTTCTTCAAATGGATGAAGAACAACCTTAAGTAATCTTCTCAATTGGGTGAATAGGTGCCCTAAAAATTCTTACTTAAGTGAGTAAAGAACAACCTTTACAAATCTTACTTTAAGGTGAAGTGTAAACCTTATCAGATTTCTCAAAAATCATCCCAATACCATAATATACAAAACCCAATCTCTTTCTTAATCAAACCAAAAACCCAAGGGTTAAAAAAATACAATGAATGTAATAAAATGTTCTTTTAACTCTCAATGCTTATCTTAATAATTTTCTAAATAACTAGGGCTCAATCAATTTATCTAAAATCATAATGCTCCTTTAACCACCTCTTAACCATGAATTTATAGCCTTCTCAAGGTCCAAAATACATTGATACACTTTCTAACTATTAAACTAACTTTAAAGGTAGTTGGAAGTAACAAAGAACTAGCTATTACCCATTGTCAGCCTAATTGGTTGACCACATCAACAAACTAAAGTAAAATTACTAAAAAGCCCATATCTAAATTTTATTTTTTAATTAAATCCATAAGTCCTAATTTAAGAATGTAACACTAGAAGAGGGGAAGAAACACGAGGTTGATGCATTATTTTACAATTTACCCTTAATAATATTTTTATTATTAATTTTTCATTATTATGCTTGACATATAATTTTACTCTTATTGATATTTTTTATTGCTTTTCTATATTATTAATTTTTCATTATTAATGTAGCATCACGTGGCAGGTGTTAGCCTCGATGGCCACAAAATACCATCATACAATTTCAAAATTAGTTAGTCATAGATAATATCACATTATAAATAGTTGAAACAAAGATTTTAAAAGACTATCAAATAACAGAATTTAGTTCTTGTGTATCTTGTTTCTCTATTGCCCTTTTTTCCCTTAAACTTTTCTTCTATCTTCTCTTTTCTTTATTGCATTTTCTTTCCTCTTCTTGATTCATTGATACATTTCGAATTGCAATTTAGCATCATATGCTTGTGTAGGCAACTGTCAAGAATTCAAAAACTAATGCAAATTAAGTGAAGCTGCCAAAACATGACACTGAATTGACAATTCTGGAGTAGTTGGTAATTTACTTATTGCGCTCTACTTGAGGTGCAATAAACGCCCAAAAGCATTGTTTGTCTCTCTTGGAAACTTTGGAAAGGAAGAAATCCAACTTTGTAGTTCTAGAAACAAGAGATGTATACAGTTCGTTAATTACACTTGTATGCATCTTCACTAGTTAAAATACCTTCATTGATTGACATGATAGAAGGCTGATACAATAGAGGAAACTCACATTTAACATTTCTTTTTAAGATTCCATTACTCCAATTGTTGTCCCCATATGGGACGTAATTTCTTGGAAAGACAAGGTAATCATCTAGTCATCTTAATACGAATAAACTCTAAGCTGAGCTAATAAGAAGCCGTCTGGACTTAACAAACTCATGAATTTATACCTTGCATGCTTTTATTTTGTTTTATATGTCACTTGGTGAGAGGATCAGAATGTGTGAATTATTTAGTCTACATCCCAAATGAAAGTGTGTGTATTTTTCTCTGTCCAGGTGGGAACCAGGACAAATGCGGACCAGTCGCTTAGCAGTCCTAATAGTTCCTTAATTTTTACCTTTTCTGCACTTATGAATAGTATAAACTTAAATAAATTTAAGTATTTGGTTACATTAGAAAGCAATGGTAACAAATATATTAACCATGCAAGTAATATAGAATACTAGGAAACAGTGAGTAATCCTATATCTATCTTGTGTTGGAATAATTTTATTGGACTACAGTCCATTTAATTATTCTAACATTTAATTTGGACAAAATTAATTAGATTAAATAAAAATAATTGATTGGATTAATGATCCATAAAAGATAAATATTTGTTTAGAAGAAAATGTGACCCTATCAGTGTGAACAGACAGATTATTAGACTGTGATGGCGTTGTCTAATAAAAGACTGTCCATAAAGACCAGTGTTAGATCTTTTATTCTTGATATATATAGTCTTGACTGTTCAATCACTTGAGTCATTACAAGAATCAAACATTAGAAAAAAGCAGAAAGACCTACACAATGTTCTTTGACTGCTCTCATCTCTTTCTCTAGTTCTGCGGAATCTGTAAAATTCACCCCCTCTCTATATTTTGTTTCTGTATTTTTCAAGTGTAATAAGACAATTTTGGTGATCGAATTTTGTAATTTACAGACAAATAGACATGAAATTAAATTTGATTTCTACACAAAATCATGTTTATATGGTTAGATCTATGGTTTGTTCATATTTTGAATTTAAAAAATTTAACATCTTGGTCATGGAGTAATGAAGCCACCATGTTGACGTTCTTATTGCAGTTTCTCTTGCCCGAGGATGTCAGTGCTTATTGTAGAATAACTGGCAGCTTTACACCTCGGTGGCTTATTGCTTATGCTAACATTACAAGAATATCTTCCAAGATGACACATATTAAGGCAGAATTAATTCAGGACATAGAAGGTAATGTTATTGATATGAAATGCATCAAATGACGAGTTTTAATTAATCTGATAGTAGTATGTTTGATATTGTCGTATTTAGCTAATTTGTGTCGCATAATCTTGGAATAAGATGTCCTTGCTTTGTTAGAATGAATATCTTCAATTTTAATAATTTGTATTCAAGTTACCAGCGCAAGGTGCATGTTGATTAAATAATTATCAATCGACTTATAAGACGATAAAGGAAGATCCAACTGGTCTCAAGTAACTTGTAACTACGTTTTTTTCTAACAAATTGAGAAATATAGAATCACTCGACGTGTTTTTTTCTCATGCCGGATGAAAAAATTTTCAATGCTTATTGGTGCTGTGCAAAGAGTAATGTTTTTATGGCATATACTATCTTATTACCGCCCCAAGATTGTTGTTTACTAAATTAATGTCCGGAGCAGTCTTATGCTAGATTGTAAGTTTGAAACGTTGAGATGACCAGTTGTCGGTTCCCTGGTCCTTTTGTGTATATAAATGAACTCTAGAACTCACTCAAGTTCAGTACAGAGACACAGGGCCTAGAAACTCAAACACATCATTTCTAGGAAGTTTTCTCAGGGCAGAGAAATCTGCTTCAGCTTTCTTCGTTTTGTACGTACCCGTGAGCCTTGTGGCTCTTCACTTGATTGAAAATCGTACGCCTTTAGTACCAATAGTATTCATATTCGGTGATTCAACCTTTGCTGTTGGAACAAATGATTTCCTAGATGGGACGACGGCAAAATTAGACTTCCCGTACAATGGAATTGATTCTCCTTATTCAATTCCGACAGGCAGATTTAGCAATGGTATAATACAGCTGATGAGATTGGTATGATGAAATGAAACTTTACACCTGCAAATTTACGTCTTATCAGCATGTTATCTGAGAAAATTCACGTTGAAAATTATTATTATTATTATTATTATTATGTTCTTGCTACGAAGATGTCTGCAGTCCCCTCAAGGTTTTGAACTTTTAGTAGTTAGTTAGAAGTTGATTAGCGAAGTTGTGAGTGGTAATTTTTTTATTGTAGTTATTATATTTTTTACTAATTTTTATGTTATATTATTATGTTTTTTTAATTAATGTTTATATTTAAAAAGATAGAAAATTAAAATTAAAAACAAAAATAAAAATAAAAATAAACATAGCTTAAATTTTTAATTAAAGGGCATGAACTGTGTTTAGTCAATATCCACATTCAGATTTGCATCTAACTTCTCATAGATAGATATAGAAATAACATGTCCAACTAGGAGTAGCTTATATGTCAGATATTTGCCTGGACAGCGAAGCTGCCAGGCTATAAGAGGAGTCCACCATCTTTTCAATCTCTTATCCACCACTATTCAACTTTCAAGCGGAGAATTCTCCAGGGTGTCAAATTTTGCATCAGGAGAAGCTGGGATCTTGGAAGGAACCGGGCCACAGAGATTCGTAACAACTTCCTGTCTTGGTTTTATTAGTGAACTGAAATCCCCACCATCTTGCGATTTTCTTTTTCTGCTTTCTTTCCTTTTCTGTAACTGTTCATCAGGAAAAATATTGACTTTCAAGTTCTCAATTCGAAGGGGAAAGGCATATTCTTGGCAGAGCAAATCCATCAATTTTCAACGGTCGGTGGCAACATCTCGGTGATAATGAATCCAAATGCTACTTCCAGGATGCTTTCTCAATCATTTTTGTTAACTAGCGCTGGAAGCAATGTCATCTTCGAGTTTGCAGCTGCTACTCGTAACCGAACTGCTAATGTTACTGCCCCAGAATTCCTGCAATTTCTACAGTCAAACTACACAAAGCATTTACAGGTTTGGACGCCATACCCTTCTTCTTCTTTTGTCTCTAGGTATTCTTGAGTAGGAAAAAACATATATTTATATATATATATATATATATATATTGTGTGCTAATGTGACAGCATCTGTATGACTTGGGAGCTCGAAAATTTGTCATCCTAAGCGTTCCGCCAATCGGATGCTGTCCAAATCCCCGCGCCCTTCTCAAGTCTGATGTATGCATCAAGTAAGTAAACGACTTGGCTGTGGCATTTTTCTTAATAGCTTGGTTTCTTTTAGAGAGTTGGTCCTCACGAGTTCAAGGGGTGAAATACACGCTCGCAAATTCTTATCAAATGACATTGATGCCATGGAAAACCCTTTGGTCTTTGGTAAGCATTCGGTCCCATGCTGGACGGCCCAAATAGACCCTCTTACATTTCTCCCTTGCAAGGAACCTGAAAAGTTCTAGTGGACTTTTTCTAGGTTCTGAAATTTTTTGCAGGCTTTAAGGATGTGAAAACCGCTTGCTGTGGGAAAGGAATCTTCAATGGAGAACTTCTCTGTGATTCTAGACTCAATCCAACAATATGTTCGGATCGACACGAGCGCTTATTCTGGGACCCTTTTCACCCAACTGAAGCAGCTTCCAGACTAGCTGCTTTATCCACGTTTGGAGGGTCAAGTAGACAAGTGACTCCGATGAATATGAGGTTTGTGGAAGAGATTAGTATCTAAGTTTGAACCCTAGAAAGGTAAGACACGTGTCTGTATTCCGTTGATGATTTCTGTTAGATTTCTTTATTATTATTATTATTATTTTATTATTTCGTGTTTGTTTAGAATGTCACTTTTCTTATAATTCGTCTCCTTGCTGATACAGAAGAGCTGTTTAAAAGACTTCATAGAATCTAACGAGGCATGGTGAAGACTTCAAGACTTTTTCGATATTAATGTTGCATGAATCCTTGTCATGAACTGGAAGTTTACACGTTTAGCTGCATAATAATATTAGATTATGATTTATGTCACTTCGTTTTTGTAACGTAATTTCGGTTTTATTTAAGGCACTTGGTTTTTAGTGGTTACATAGGCCCCTTGTTCTTTTCTGTGTTTTATATCAATATTTTTCAATATTATTTGTTTGCAAGACTAAAAGCAATCTATAACAGTACATTAGATTTCTCACATTATATCCTAAGTTAAAATACAAATATATTTAAGTACAAGGGTTCTCATATTTTTATGTTTAGCGACGTACTGGATTTGCATCCCTTATATATATTTTACCATACAACATTCTCCGATACAACACATTAAGATTAATAAATCAAAGATTTCTCCTCCAACTTTTTATAAAATGCTCCATAATAAGATTCTCATTCTTCAAAGTGACAATTTCATTCTTCAATTTGCCATAATCTTCTGCTTGTTGAGTCAAACAGTCACCATGTTCCAGTGAAATCTTCGTTCATTTTTTTTCCTTAATGAAAAGAAGACTTTCATTCTTTAAAAATGGTTTGAATATAACATTAAAAAAAATGATATAAGCCAAGCATCATGCTTTTAAACTGATCAAAGAAGATAACATAACCGCTAAAGCATGAGAACCTTTTGGTACAACCAGCAAAAATAACATAAGTTACTTGACAGTAAGAGCGTCCACATTAGGGGGAAAGAAATAAATCTAATAATGAAAAAAAAAGGGATAACAAATTTATAAAAAATGACAATTAAGGGCATGTTTAATTGAATTGTTGGTTGTAGTTTTTTGTTATGTTTTTATATTAATTTTTGTGTTGGTTTTTTTTGTTTCTTTACTGTATTAGTGTGTTATTTTTTGGGGTTTCTGTACTATTTTTTCTGTTTTTCTGTTTAGAAAAATAAGAAACAAAAATAAAAAATAAAAAATCAACTAAATAAGGAAAGAAAATTCTATAAATAAGAAGAACATAGTTGAAATATGAACTTGTTTTGGATTTACTGTATTCGAAATTTGACACTTGTATAGGTTCAAAAGATAAAAAACCCCTAAGTTCTAGAAGATTTCTATAATTATCTTTTCCTAGAAGTGTATATTAAATATCTAGGTACTTTGAAGACATGTCTAGATATTTTGTTCAAATATCTTAAGTTTATAAAAATCTTTAAAGCTAATGATAGATATTAGTTATGTAGAAGGATCATTAAGTAGTATAAATAAGAGTCTTTCTCCTCTTTTGTAATAACAATTTAAGATAAATTAAGTTGAATATTAGTGAGAATTCCTTTTTCATTAAGAGTGTCTTTCTAGTCTTTAAGTTGTTACTAAAGTTCTTATTACAAACATCAAAATCCTTTCTTAATATTTTTTTGTGTGTAAAATATCCACCTTAAATCTCCTTCATCGTCTTCATTAGAAGCCCACCACCTTCCAAAGAAGTGGTGTAAGAGTTTAAAGATTATTGTGGTAGGAGATGGCAAGCAAAATAGCCCTCAAAGTTCCAAAGTTCTTCAAGGGAAGCTATGTCAATTAGAGCATTAAAATGAAGGCATTGTTTAGAGCATATGAACTTTGGGAGATTGTAAAGAATGACTATATTGAGATAAAGTGTTATGGTTGTTTTCATTTATAGTTTGAGCCTTTATTTTTTAAGATTTAGATATAATTATATTAATTTTAATTATTTTTTAGTTAATTTTAGTAGATTGTTATGTTTATCTTAATTTTTAAGAAAATTAGCATTTATTGGTTTTTATTTATTATTTTACAGGAAGATAAGAGACTTAAAGAATCTTAAATAAAGAAAAATTTAGTTGCAAGAGGGATACTAAAAGATTAAGTTAAAGACATTTATTGTAACTTAAAACTCTTATTAGAATAAATTGGCTTTTATAGAAAAGAGATAGAGGACATTGGATAAAAGAGAGAGGGAGTGACGTTTTAGGGAAGGAGAGAGAGAGAGAGAGACATTTTTTGGAGAGAGAAAGAAGTTAATTTTAGGAGTCTTATATTTATTTGGAAAGAGAGGCAGAAGAAGATGAGGAGAAAAAAGGCTTAAAAAAGCATCTCAAGTGAAGAATCCAAGAGTCTTCTTTTTCTTATCTTTCTAATGTCTTACCATTTATGCTTATGATCCCATTTATTGTTTATTTTTACTTTTTATTATGAGTAACTAAATCTTTAACTAGAGTTAGGGACGTGACTTAATTAAAGGAGACTTTTGATTCTAGTATTAGTTTTCTTGATTAATTGAATTTTTAATTATCTTTTTTGGATTAGTTTCCTTGTGCTTATTGTGAATTATATGCTTGGCCACCATATAATTTTCTTGTTAGGATTTATATGATGGATTAAAAGGAGAAGTATAAATATGGATTTAGGAAAGTAGAGATAATTAATTTGGTAAAGAGATATATCAATTTGATTATTATGTATTAAGTGTTACTTAAAGGTTCTAATTAAACTATTAACCCCAGAGAATCGGTTAATTCTTAGTTAGGTACAACCTAGTGACTTGGAAAATCTCTAGAATAATATTGGACCAATTACACTCAAGAAATAAGAAACTAATATAAATATTAACGATTGAATTTAGTTAGATAAATCCCGAGTTCTAGTGTTTTGTTTAATTGATTTCTTTATTAATTATATCACCTTGATAAGTGTTCATTTAATAATATAATTTTATTTCTTTTTCTTTAAGTATTTGACTACTCATAAAAATTAACTTAATAACAATAAGACCTTGTCTCTGTAGGATCGACCTTATTTGTACTATAATCAAACTTTTATACTTGCAAGTTTAGTTATTAATTAGCTATCAAGTTTTTGGTATCGTTGTCAGGGACAATGAATTTTTATTATTATTTTTTTATGTTTGTTTTCAATTTTAACTTAACTTTTCCTCTTATTTTGTAGGTATTTTATGTAAAAAAAAAAGGCATTCTAAGGATTCAACTACAAATAAAATTCTTCTTTTTGATCCAAAAATTGAAAAGACTTGTAAAAGTAATCGAAAGAAAAAGATAGATGAACAACATAATATGACAAACTAAATAATCTAAATGTACAAGTGGTATTAGTGGCAAACCAACCTACTATTACGCGTCTGAGAGATATCCAAACACTAATGGTAGTTGCCAATCTATCATGCATTCAATTGAGTGATGTTGCAAGGAATTATGAGTTGAAGACAATCCACTTGACCATGCTACCTCAATTCAATATTTTGAAGTCAAAAGATCCACTCACATTTATTAAGGAATTATATAGTACTTTACAAACTCTACCTCTAAATGGTTTATTTAAAGGTGAGCTCAAAAAAAGAAGTTTTCCTTATTGCATGAAACGTGATGATAGAACTTAGTTAATTTATTTACTTGAAGCATCTTTACCTACTTGGGATGATGGGTATAATGCATTTATGACTAAGTATTTTTTCAACTCAAAAGACTTTATATTTGTGAAATAAGATTTTTAACTTTGTTCAAAAGGATGGAGAATCTTTTCATGAAACATGGGAAAGATTTAAATTACTTATAACCTAATGGCCTTATCATCAAATTCCTATGTATTTAATTATTCATTTCTTTTATGACGGTTTAAGCATTGCTAGGCTTTGGTAGATACAATTACAAGTGATTATATTGGCTATAAGACATTTGCAGAACTTAGAGAAGTTTTGGGGAATTTAACATTTAGTTCTTAACAAAAAGTTATAAGAGGTAAAACAGTTAGTGTATATGAAGTTAATACTGAAGCTGACTTGGCATTGTAGGTTGTAGATTTGACAAAGCAAGTACAACTTTTGATGAATAAGGAAACGTTTCAGTCAGAGGTACCTACCTTTTGTGAGTTATATAAACATGATTCTAATAATTGTATAAATGCAAGTTTAATGATGTCCACTTAAGAGAAGGCCAATTATATAGATATTTTTAAAAATAAGCAACATTGTAATTATCCCTATTTTAATACCTATTAGATAAACCATCCCAATTTTTCATAAAAAAATCAAGGTATAATTAGACCTATAGGCCACCGGAATTCCTAAGACCAAGACCTTAAATTCAAGTTTTAATTTAACAACAGCCCTCATCATAAGAGAAAAAGACTTCACTTGAAGAGACAATGTTACAGTATATAAAGAAGATGAATGAATCAGTTCAATCCAATAAGGCTTCTATTTATAACTTAGAGATGTAAGTTAGTCAATTAGCTAAAATAGTTACTAAAAGAGATTCGAGAAGACTTCTTAGCAATATATAAGTAAATCCTAAGGAGGGAGTCATGGCTATTAGCTTGAGGAGTGGTAAAGAAATACCAAGTGCCGATATAGAGAAGAAGGTAGAGAAAAATATTGGATGAGTGGATGCTAAAAAAGTTCAAGAGAAAGAGCAATCTAGAGAGGAAAAGGAGTTAGAGAAATTCACTCCAAGTTCAGTTAAGCCTTATGTTCCCCCAATTCCATATCAACAAAGGCTTAAGAAAAGGAGTGATGATAACAAGTTTCAAAAGTTCCTTGATATTTTCAAAAAGATTCAAATTAATATTCCATTTACCGAAGCTCTTGTTGAGATGCCATTATATGCCAAAATTTGAAGGAAATTGTTTCTAACAAGAGTTGTTAGAAAAAGTTAGAGGAGTATGCTATCATTGCCTTAATTAAGGAGTGCAGTGCTAAAGTTGCCTTTAAAGTTTAAGGACCCGGGAGTTTCTCTATTCCTTGTTCTATTGGTAATATTAGTATTGATAAATGTTTGTGTGATTTTAGTGCTAGTGCTAATTTAATTCCTTTAACTTTGGCTAATAGATTAGGTATTAATGAATTAAAACCTACTACTATTTCATTGCAACTAGCTGATAGGTCTATCATATACCCGCTAGGTATTGTGGAAGATGTTTTAGTCAAGGTAGAAAAACTTACTTTGCTTACTAATTTTCTAGTCCTGGTTATAAAAGATGAATTAGATGTGTTTGTAATTCTAAGAAGACCTTTCTTAGCTATAGAAGGTGTGTTCATAGATGTGCCTTTAGGTAAGTTAACCTTTAGGGTAGGAAGTGAAAAAGAAGAATTTAATATTCTTAAGTCCTTAAGAAAACCATCTTTAGGTTATACTTACTTTAGTATTGATGTGATTGACAATTTAGTAAATGAAACCTTTTTTAAAGAATCATTTAAAGAACCACCAGATTCATGTCTAACACTTAGTTTGAATGAAAAATATATAGACATTGATATAGTTGAGTATGCCTTGAGATTAGAGGGTGAAGGTTTTATGACAATTAAACATAATGTCAAATTTGAAGATTTAGAAGACAAGATACAACCCAATCCTTTTGATAAAAAGTCGCCTCAACCTGAACTTAAACAATTACCTTCTTCTCTAAAATATGAATTTTTAGGTGTAGATGATACATATCCTGTTATTATTTTTGCTTTGTTGAGTACTGTAGAGGAAGAGAAGCTATTAAGGGTGTTGAGAAAATATAGGATGACAATAGCATGGTCTATTTCGAACATCAAGGGGATTAGTCCATCTGTATGCATGGATAAGATTTTGATGGAAGAAAATTATCAGCCATGTGTACAACCACAAAGATGTCTCAACCCTAACATGCAAGAAGTTATATGAAATGAAGTATTAGAACTACTTAGAGTAGAAATAATTTATCAAAATTTTAATAGTTCTTGGGTAAGTCTTGTACAGGTGGTTCTAAAGAAAGAAGGCACAACTGTAATGAAGAATTAGAACAATGAGTTGATCCCTACAAGAACTGTCACTGGTTGATAAGTATATATTGATTATAAGAAGCAAAATACAACAAGATGTAAGGATCATTTTCTTTTAACATTTATTGATCAAATGATTGAGATATTAGTAGGTTATGCATATTATTGTTTTTTAGACGACTACTTAGGGTATATGTAGATTCCTATAGTTCTTGAAGATCGAGAGAAAACTACTTTTACATATTCTTATGGTACATTTACTTATCGTTGTATGTCATTTGGTTTATGTAACAATCATAATACTATTCATATTTATATGATGTCTATAGATTCTAATATGGTAGAGAACATAATTGACAATGTTATGGATGATTTTTCTATTTTTGGTTCCCCTTTTGATATTTGCTTATCTAATTTAGATAGGGTTTTGCAAAGATGGGTGGAAACTAGTTATATGCTTAATTGTGAAAAAAATGTCTTTTATGATAAAGGAAAGAATAGTTCTAAGCCATAAAATCTCATAAAAATGGATTGAGGCAGATTGAACAAATATTAAGGCAATAGAAATATTACCTATCCCTTTTAATGTGAAAGCTATTAAGAGTTTTCTTGATCATGGAGGTTTTTATAAATGGGTCATTATAGATTTTTCAAAGATTACTAAATCATTTTATTCTTTAGTTGTTAAGGATACTCCTTTGGATTTTAGTAATGGATGTGTTGAAGCTTTTAATAAGCTGAAACAAGCTCCAATTTTAGCTCCTATTATAACTAATCCAAATTGGAGTTTACCTTTTGAGATAATGTGTGATGCCAACAATTATACAATAGGTTCAATTTTGGGATAAAGAAAAGATAAGAGAATACATGTAATATATTATGCAAGTAGAACTTTAGACGATGCTAAAATTAATTATATTACAACTGAAAAAGAATTATTAACTATTGTGTATTATTTTGACAAATTTCGTCCTTATCTTATGGGTTCCAAGACAATTATGTACACTGACCACTCAATAATTAAGTATTTTCTCTTTAAAAAAGATGATAAACCAAGACTTATTCGTTGGGATATTCTTTTGTAGAGTTTAATTTTGAGATTAGGGACAACAAAGGGTCAAAAAACTATGTTACAGATCATCATTCGAGGTTAAAGCATAAAGTATCTAAGGATAATGAACCTATCAATGACGAATTCCTAGATGAATAATGGGCAGCTTATGAATTGGCCATTCTATGGTTTATGAATATAATTAATTATTTTGTGACAAATTTGTTACCTTTATAGCTTAACCATCATTAAAAGAAGAAATTTTTGCATGAGGTAAAGATCTATATATGGGATGATCCTTTGTTATTTAGGAGATGTACTAATAGAGTAGTGAGGAGATGCATTCGTAGAGAGGAAATGGTTTAAGTCCTTTAGCATTGCCATTCTTCCCCATAAAGTGGGCATCATGGATCTGACAAAACTATGGCAGAGGTATTACAAAGTGGATTTTATTGGCCAACCTTGTTCAAAGATGCAGGAAATTCTATTATATACATGCTAAAGAATGGGTAGCATTCATAAGCGTAATAAGATGCCTTAAAAAGGAAATTAGGAGGTAGAACTTTTTGATGTATAAGGTCTTGACTTTATAGGACCCTTCCCACCGTCATATGGTAATGTATATATTTTACCAATAATTGATTATGTTTCTAAATAGGTGGAAGTAGGCCTGACCACGGTTAATAAACCGCCGGTTACGGTTTATGAAAATCTATAAACCTTAACCTAACCACCAGTTTACGGTTTAAATTACGGTTTGAAAACTGCCGGTTACGGTTTAACCGACGGTTTACCGACGGTTTAATCGTTGTTTTATTAATTTTAAAATGTTATTTCTAAACTTAAAATTTTAAATTTTA
>JAOXYD010243344.1:0-16936 GCA_028565735.1 Pinacopodium congolense
ATAATTGATAATTATTTAAATATATTAATTCAAAAATTATTTATAAATGAAAATATAATTTAAATTGAAATTATTCAAAAATATTTTACAATATTAAAATATTAATTGAAAACATTTTTAATATATTTTTTATTTTAAAATATAATTGAATAATTTTAATTTAATTTAACAATTATTTATAATTGAAAATATTAAATTGTAAAATATTTTTGTATAATTTAAAATTATTCTAATAAAAATATAATTGAAAATATAATTTTTACAATATAATTATATAATTATATTTAATTAAAAATATTTTTTAAAATTATTTTATGTCAATAAAATAGTTTTCAATCTTTTGAACAAATAAGTTATATATTTGTTAACTCAATTTAAAAGTTATTATACAATACTTCAAACTAAAATATTATTGCATTAATTATTTATTATTTTTATAAGAAAATATTAATTGTGACCTAAATTGAATGAATTTTAAAAAGTTAGTCACTGAATTGAAAAATTTTTTAAAGGTTACTTATTGAATTGAAAAATTTTTAAGGTGTAAAAGTATACACGTAGATGCCGATATGACACTTTTGCTATGTGAACGTTGATGTAACAAAGTTTATTTTACACATTAATATGAATCTAACAAAATTACCGTTTTTACCTTATTTAAAAAAAAATTTAAAGGATTGTCAGTCATTTGAAAAAATTTTAAAATGAAAGTCACTTATGTAATTATTATTCCTTAAAGAAGTTGTCATGAAAAGTTTGGTGTACTTATAATCTTTCTAGCAATTTCAATCGATACATCACATTTTCAACTTTCTTAAATACTTCGAGCAGTTCATCATAATTTTCCATATTTAAAGAGTTAGTACTAATAATATTGTATCCCTAATATCAAACTCAAGAGGGTTCCATATATAATCCACATACATGTCCATTTCCTTTAAAGCCTTTTGAAGACTATCTCTTACAATTCAATTAGTAACTAGATACTTTCCATCTAACTTTCATTAAGCAATCTCAAAGGGGTGAAAGGTTATATTCCAATAAAATTTTAAAGGGAATCTTCTCTATAATCAAAGGCTTGTGCAAGTTATAAAAACCTAGATACTATCAAGTAAACTAAGCTAATTATGTTTAGTTGCACTTACACAATGCTCCTCTCTTTTTGACCATCCGTCTATGAATGATTTACAGTAGAATACTTAAGATCAGACCTCATCATATTAAAAATAGATGTTTAAAATTGATCTATAAATCTTACATCTCAGTCATTAATTATTTATATCAAAACTCTAAAGTGCTCCATCATATTTTTTAAAATAATTATGTTGTAACATTAAAGGGACGTGAAGGCAGTGTAGGCACAAAGATAATAAGCTTGGAAAACTGATCAACCACTACCATAACTAATGATATGTTGTTAACCTTTAAAATTATGACAATGAAATATATTGAAATTGAGGCCTTTCGAGAATAGGTATAAGCTATAATAATCCTACTCACTTCCTTCTCTCTCGTTTATCTAATTTCCAAACCATGTAAGTTTTGACATATACTTTTATATTACCTTCCATCTTTGATTACTAGTAGGAATGAGAAAGGAATGTCAATTTCTATTGAACTCTTAGATAATTAGTCCATTTTGAGTCACACATCTCTTTTAAAAAAATTTTTACAAGGCACCAAAACTTGGCATATACATTTGATTACATTTTTTTCATCAATAACCCACCATCTTCAAGTCAATATCTTTATATAACACTATCTTTTACCTACAGAATTGTCTTATTAGAGGCATCGTCTAAGAGCATCATTAATTTAGTTTAATCTAACAATTTTTACCTAAGAACATCATTAATTTAGTTTAATCCAACAATTTTGACTCAATGTAATAGTTTATAAAATCCCAATACTCCCATAAGAAGTCATATCTAATAAGAAACTTCTGTCACTAGACTTACTTTGCAAACAACTTTTCTTAGGTCTTGTGAAGCTAAAATCTCCATATAACATTATATTTAACCTACAAAACTGTTCTTTTATAAGTATCGGCTAAGAACATCCCTAGTTTAACTTAATCCAATAATTTTAACTTAATGTAATAGTATACAAAGTTCCAAGGACTTTTTTACTCCATATATCAGTAATATTATAGAGTCTTTTTTACTTATGCTCCCATAAGAAATCATATCTGATAAGATACTTTTGCCAATAGACTTATTTTGCAATCTTAGGTCTTCTTGAGTTAAAATCTCCGTATAACATTTTCTTCAAGCTATATAACTGTCTTATTATAGGTCTCATCTAAGAACGTCAATAGTTGAGTTTGATCCAATAATATTCACTCAATGTCATGGTACACAAAGTCTCAAAGATTTCTTTTTTACTTAATGTGTCAGTCATATTATTGTACCTTTTCGGCTTATACTCCCATAGGAAGTCATATTTTATAATAAACTTCTACCACTAGACTGACTTTGCATACAAATTTTCTTAGGTCTTTAAAAAAAATGTTAGTAACATTATATGGTAATAATCATGAATTTAGTTCTGAATAAGTAAACTCGACAGGCATCAAGTTCATATGCGACTACCAACATCTCCTTCTTATATGTTAAGAAATATTAATCAAAATTGTTTAATTTATGATTCTTAAAGGTTATACGATGAACTTATGGCATGAAGTAAATACATTTTGATGCCATAACTTTATTTGTGCTATGGTTATAAATTAAATATGAAGTTGAAGAGTTTATTCTCATTAGATATAGTTTCAATATCCAATACCAAAGAATTAAATTACTTCATATATTCTCTCACTGCTTATCTTTTTTTTTAATTATCTCACTGTTTATCTAACTTCAACCACTTCAAGACATTTTTAACAAGTCAAGAAGTGTTGCTTAGTAGGACTTGATGTTTTGAATCCTATTAATTTTCTTCCATGTGTTGATAGAGAATTTTTAGCATCAAAATTTGACAGGTGTTCTTGTTCTCCACCAAAACTTAGTATCATCTTTTAGGTACATTGCATAACTTTCTCAATATTGGGTATCTTAATAGTAATAAAGTATTGCTTCATATCCCATAAGAATTTCTAAAATTCCTTAGCATTGTGAACACTCTTGAAAACTTTTAATTTACACATCATAAGTAAAGTGCCTTCAATTTGCCTGACATCTTGATTTGTAACTACATGCTTAAGGATTCTAATCTTAAGACTGACATCCTTTTGTACTTTTATTAATTCTCCCAAATCATTGAAGACTTGGATTTATCTCTCCAAGATTTTAATTTGAAATAGATAAAAAGTAACTTCTTCTTCACTTATAGGATAAGTGTAGCAAGTGTCTTAACTTGAGTAATATGCACATTTAGGTTACTACCTTCCACCATTTAGATACCACTCTTTGTTACTTAGACTTTGAAAAGAATAGTGCATTTGTACTAAAGTCTCAATATGACAGCTAAATTTACATAACTTAACTCAATCTAATCAAATCTATCATGTTTAGAAGTATTTCACACAAAAGGTAAAGGAAATAAGTATGTTTACCTTAGCAAACAAAATATGCAACCAAATAGAAATAATGAAACATAAATATAATAAAATTACCAAATTTTATTAACTCTCTCAATAGTTACAAATAAGTAACGGTTCCAACTCTATCACTCTTAAAAGCCTTATGAAAATGAGTTATTTATATGCATTTGAAGACTTGATAGACAAGAATAATAAAAAGTGGTCAAAGGTTACTAAGTACACTAATTTAATGAGTGGTTAAAACATCAAGTAACTAATTTCACTAATAAATCAAGAAAACAAGCTAAAATGAAACTTAGATAGATTGCCTCACAATTCTATATAACTCATTATTTCCATTCAAAGATGATTGCTAGTACAGATTTGACCCCATTTGCACATAGAGCCTATGCTTTAGTATGTCAGGACATGATCCTCTCTTTGATCATATTTTGGTCTTTGATCTATCTAAACATGCATATGATTAGTTCACCTAACCACAATCAAATTGACTAATGCACTAATTGTAAAGCCCATTTAGTTTTAGGCTTGGACTTGAACCAATTTGGGCTCAAGATCTAACTTGAACTTAAAGCAAATTAAAAAAATAATGAAAATGAAAATTGATGAAAAATGAAAACGTAAAGCAGTAAAGAGTTTTGATGGTTAGTCTACTAGAGAATTCAGTTTTAGTTCTGCAAAGGAAGGCGTTTTTTATATAGTTTATAAACCTCTGAAGTTTTTATTTTGTTTCACAACTGAAAAGGAGGATTTTAGTGAAGGGAGAGTGTAGGAGAGAAAGAAGTTTCTAGAAATCACCTCGCTAAAGAAGTCTTCTACATTGGTGAGTTTTGTTGATCATTGGTAGAATTTTGGCCATGCATGTAAGTTAAAATTTTGATTTTTACGCGTAATCAATCAATGGTGTGGTAGGTAACTTAACAGTAGCTCATATCATATAGTCACCAATTTCTAATAAGCTCTCGCAAGCGGTAAGTGTACATAGTCCTTGTTGTTGTGCTTTCCATTGTTTTAATTGAGGTTGTAGGGATTAATTGGTTCTAGATACTAGTTATAGTGTATGGATGTTAAAAGTGTTCAATAATGCAAGAGAAATCAAAGGGGTAGGGAGATAAGTATAAACAAAAGAAAGAGAAGAGTGGGCTTAATAAAGAGCCGTCAAGGGAAAGAGGTTATCAAAGTTGAGAAAAGAAAGAAGAAAAGGAGAGAAGAAGAAGAAGGGAGGAGATAAGAGAAACTAAAGCATAGAAGTAGATGGAATCAAACTAGATGGAGGAGAAGGCAGTTCATCAGAGGTGACGTTAGTTCACTGGAGAAGAAGGAAAACATAAAGGAGGTGAAGGAGATGAGGAAGCTTTAAGTATGAAAGGGAGATTAGATTTTAGGGCATGGGTATTTTGTAATTATATATTCCTAGAGGGTTATTTTAGGATTTGGGGAATTTTTCATAATTGTGAAATTTTTAGGAAGATTAAGGGCATTTTAGGAAAAGCTTAATAAGGACAATTTTGAAAATTTTGGAATCTATTAAGGGCAGCTTTAGAAATCAAACTATTAAAGACATTTTAGAGATTTGTGGAATTTTGGAGATGTTTTAAGTAAATTTGACTGTTAAGTTAATTTTGGGTCTAGTTACTTAAATTGGGCTTTTGGACTTATACTTTCAATTGAGTCTAATGGGTTTTGGTGAATTTATAAGTTCAGGGGATTAGTGATTGGAAAACTTATTCTGATCTAATAAATTCACATATTCAGTAGACCATGTAAGAATTTCTAAGTTGTACCCCTATAATATCATAATTATGTGCGAACTTATATGATTTAATTGATTACGTTAAATGTATGAGATTTGGAAGTTTATCAAAAAAATTCCTTTATTAAATTAGTAAATTTTTCCCTGACATCATATTTATTTTAGAAATATCTAATTGCATTAATTATTTAGATTAAATGTGCTTGCATATAAGATATTGATAGTACGTGATGAGATTACTTGAATGATGAAAATTTTCTTAATTATTTTATAATATTACTTAATTAAATAAATTTTGTTGTGATATAATACTTTCTTTAAGTATGAAATTAGAATAAATGTTGATTAAATATGGTCAATTTACGATGTAATTATTTGATTAACTATTTGACTAAATATTTTCCTTTATTAGAAAATTAATGGTTTGTATTATGAATTTTTTAATTAGTTAAGAATTCTGAGTTATACTAATTAAGTGTGCTAATTATAACAGTTGTGAGAAATCTACTATAAATTACTGAATTATGAGCATTTACATTTTTAGATTAGAGAAATTGATCATTAAGATATGAAATTGATTATGATTAGCAATAGTATATCGAAGAAATCAAAATAAAAAAGCAGATTGATTAACAGATTAAGGTTAAGGAATAAAGAGATAGCTTACCTAAGTCAGGATATATATTTAGTGGTCCTAAATTGACATGTATTGTGATATAAGATTGAAATTGAGATGTTATAATATCGATGCGGGCTAAACACTTCTGTGTAGAGTAGTATCACGACATCTTAAGTTTCAAGGATGTCACAGGCAAAGTTAGGTACCGAAGTGGTATTATAATATCCTGAATCTTAGAGATACTTTATGCCATGGCTAAGCATAAACGTGGTCCCGAAGTATCAAATGAAATATAATTAAGAGATACCCTGTTCTAGAGAGAGATATATATATATATACATATGTACATGCAATATTTGATTTATCCACACAGAGATTGAGATTATGACATGATGTCACAAGCCGACGACCCATTAGATATAACCTACTAGGTTAATTAGGACCCTATATAAAGAGAATATCACAAACTAACAAAAGTGAATAACTTAAAATAATAGTTTTGCATTATAGGCATGACTTTTTATGAGATATTGATATATGTATATGTGAGTATTATTCTGAAATAACTATTTTAGTCCATCTATGTATGTGAAATATTTTTTCTATAAGAGTATAATGATGAAACTCTTATTGAGTACGTAGCTTATCTCTTACCCTATTATCTTTTCAAGAGTCTAAGTTATCGGAAACTATACATCACTTAAGTTTATCTTTGTTAAATTAGGTGGGTCAATAGTGAGCTTAGTTTTGTTTTTCTGTTTTCACTCTTGAACTTTTGGATATTGATATATTAGATCGATTTATTCGTTATTTAGATAGTTGAGTATTATTTTCTATTTAATGGACTAAATTTATGTATTGGACTTTTCTAATGGACTTCATGGGATTTAAGATTTAAACTTTGTGTATTTGATTTTGGATGAAATTTTGGAGCATTACATTAGATTCTATTTGAGCGAGTATACTATCTTAGGGACCAAATTTTGATAAATTGAGTGATCAGAAATTGATAATGTGTTTTATGTGCAATGTAAGATGATTTCTAGAGACTCTACTACTAGCCTAAGGGCGACTGAGGAATCGATTATCTCTGTTCATGCTCTAGATGTATTAGAGTATAAAGATACTAAATCAGATTGGGTAAAAGGTGAGATAATGCCTCAAATGGCACAGTTTTTTCATCTGATACAGCAGGCTATGGCTGTAGCTCCGAGCCATGGGGAGTCGAGTGTGGACTGTAACTTTAAGAGGATTCATAAGAAGGGGGCGATGGATTTTAAGAGTATTATCAATCCTAAAGAGGCTGGGGTTTAGTGAGAGCAAATTGAGCTTATTTTAAATCGATTGGAGTATATGGTGGAGAGAAGATTATTGTGTTTGACATCTTTATTTCAGGGTGATGCATTAACTTGGTGGAAACTGGCAAAGAGGACCTATGAGTCGGAAGTAATAAGTTGGTAGGATCTTTAGCCAGAATTTTTGGATTTGATTCAGACTTATGGTATAAGTGTGACTCAGTATGAGGCTCAATTTATCACCCTATCTAAGTATGCTAGGAACGCAGTAGCTGAATAAGAGAAGTATTCTCGTTTTGAGCAGGTTTTACATGCTAAGATCAGATTGGGACTTATGACAGTTATACCAGATTTTAAAAGACTTATGGATTTTGTACTTTGAGTAGAGGAGTTTTTAGATTTAGGTATGAGGAGAGACAAGTTGATGAGGAGATTTGAGTATCTGATGGGTGAGGGGAGTAGATCAATTAGGAGAGCTGAAAGTCATCCTTTTTCTTTTGGTGTTGGAGAATTTTAAAGAGAGGGTATTGCTGCAGGTATGAGAGGTGGTTGGGTAAATCAAGGAGACATATAGAAGCATTAAACATTATTATTGCATATTATGTAGGGTCAAATAGAGGAGCTAGTTAGAGATTTTAGGGATCTTCAGTTAGAGGAGTTAGGAGGAGTTGGGAGGAGTAGGTATAGTACTTGCAGTAGATTTCATTCGGGAACATGTTGGAGGGTAGTAGAGGATATGCATGTGTGCTATATATATGGGACGCAAGATCATTTACAAAGGGATTGTTCGACAAGGAGGGATGAAGTGAGAGTAAAAGAGTTAGCTCATGACTAAAGTAGAAAAGGTAGAACGGGTAGAATTAGTGACTGATCTAGTGGTCGAGGTAGTGTTGGAGGTGGTGGTGGTGGATTTAATGGACCTCGAGGAAGGTTTGGTAGACGTGGGGTTGTTATAGTTCCTAGTCAGGAACAGATGAGGATTAACCATATGACTCCAAAAGAGGCATTAGTAGCCAGTGATATCATATCAAATACTATTTCACTACTTAACATTAACGCTTTTTTTATTAGTTGATTCTGATTCGACTCATTCTTAATATCCTTCTAGTTTGCTTTTAGAATTCTTGAGGAGGTTAGTACTTTGAGTTATGATCTTAGAGTTCATTTACTAGTAGTTGATCGTGTTATTGTGCGTAGAATTAGGAGGGGAATGCCAATGAGTATTGGTGGAACAGAGTTATTAGTCAATTTTATTGTGATGAATTTGAGGGAGTTTGACGTGATTTTAGAGATGGCTTGACTGTCTCATCATTGGGATGTCGTAGATTTTTTTTACTAAAGAGGTGATGGTTGAGTCTTTAGTGGATCGACAGTGGTGTTTGTGGGAGATTGCAAGGCAGTTTCAACTTATTTGATGGCGGCCTCAACAGAAAAATGATTGATTTTAGAGGGATGTAAGGCTTACTTAGCTCATATTTTAGATATGATGGAGGAGACTCCTGAATTTGAATATATTCCAGTGGTGTGTGAGTTTCTTTCGGTATTTTTTAATGATTTGTTGGGGTTGCTACTGTAGAAGGAGGTTAATTTTACTATCGAGATCTTGCCAAGAAAGGCACCTATTTCTATTATGCCTTGTAAGATGGCTCATATAGAACTCCAGGAATTAAAAAAACGATTAGAAGAACTTTTAGAAAAATGTTTTATTAGACGTAGTACATCATCGAGGAGAGCATCAGTGTTATTTTTGAAGAAGAATGATGGGAGTATAAAGTTATGTATTGATTACAGACAATTGAATAGGGTGACGATTAAGAACAAATATCCTTTATCAAGGTTAAATGACTTGTTAGATTAGCTGAGGATAATCGTTTTCTTTTCTAAGATTGATTTGAGATTAGGGCATTGACAATTGGAGGTAACTAAGGCATACGACTGCTTTTTGGACTTGTTATAGGCATTATAAGGTTTTAGTTATGCCTTTTAGGTTGACTAATATTCCAACTATATTCATGGCTTTGATGAGTCGAACTTTTCAAGAGTATTTTGATTAGTTCATTATAGTGTATCTTGATGACATTTTGGTGTATTAAGGAGTCGGGAGGAACTTTAACAGCATTTGAGGATTGTATTGCAAACTTTAAAGTATAGGCACTTGTATGCTAAGCTTAGCAAGTATGAGGTTTTAGATGGAAAGTGTGGTTTTTCTTAGGCATATGGTGTCACAATTTGGAGTTACACCTGATTCTGCTAAAAGGAAGGTTATTATAGAGTGGAAACTGTTAAAAATTATATTGGAGGTAAGGATTTTTCTAAGGTTGGCTAGGTATTACAGGAGATTTGTTAAGCAGTTTTCTCTTATTATAAGTCCGTTAACTAAATTGTTAAATAAAGGAATTCCATATCAATTAATTGACAGATGTCAGGGGAGTTTTAAAGAGATTAAGAGGCGTTTGACCTCTAATCTTATTTTAGTGTTATCTTTTAGTGGTGGAGGATTTGCGATATATATGAATACATCGAAGATTGATTTAGGTTATGTGCTAATGTAGAATGGCAAGGTTATAACTTATACTTCTAGACAATTGAGGTCCTATGAGTAAAATTATTCCACTCACGATTTAGAGTTGACAGTACTATTACATGCTCTAAAGATTTGTTAGCATCATATATATGGTCAGGATTTTGAATAACCATAAAAGCCTTAAGTGTTAAATTTAAGACAGAGGAGATGGATTGAATTATTAGAGGATTATGATTATATGATGGATTATCATTAGGGAAGGTTAATGTGGTGGCGGATGGTTTGAGTAGGAAGAACTCATTTGTGATGGCTAGTTTAAGGGGATGTAGTTTGGGTTTATTAGTATAGTTAAGATCTTTGGATGTTCTTTTAGATGTTAATGAGGTTGGGGGTTTATTAACTACTTTACAAATTCGACCTAACTTATGCAATTGAATTGGAGAGGTTCGGGGTAGAGATACTTATTTGATTCTGATAAGGGCAAAAGTACAGTAGGCTAAGAAGACTAGCTTTTTATAAATCAGATGGGGTGCTGGTAATTGGAAGCCATGTATGTCTACTGGATGTGGATGGATTAAGAGATAAAAATTTGAGGAAGGCTCATAGTGCATTATATATTATGCATCCAGGTTCTACTAAAATGTACAAGAATCTCAAACCTTATTATTGGTGACCTTTCAATGAAAAAGAACGTAGTTAAGTATATAACAAGATTTTTAACTTGTTAGTAGGTTAAGGCTAAGTATCTATCTCCTATGGAAGCTGAAACGTTTGACTATTTTTTCATAGAAATGGGAAAGGATTGCAATGGACTTGGTGGTAGCTTTACCGCAGACGACGTGTAGGTATGATTGAATATGGATGATTATAGATAGATTGACCAAGTCTGATCATTTTCTTCCTATTCAACATACCGATTCTTTAGACAGGCTGACCAAGTTATATGTAGATAAGATTTTGAAACTGCATGGAATGTTGCTATCTATTGTTTCATATCAAGATATGAGATTTACTCCTTAATTTTAGACTAGCTTATAACCAACTTTGGGTACCAACCTGAAACTGAGTACTGCATTTTATTCGCAGTCAGATGGGCACTTAGAGTAGACTATTCTGACCTTAGAAGATATAATAAGAGCCTCTGTATCGAACTTCAAGGGTGATTGGAATTTGTATTTGCCATTAATGGAGTTTGTGTACAACAACAACTATCACTTGAGTATTAGTATGGTACTTTTTGAAGCCTTGTATAAAAGGAGATATAGAGATATGATATACTGGGATGTTAAGGGAGCTGGAGTTTTAGAGGGTCCAAAGTTGATGCAAGAGACTGTAAAGAAGATTGATGTAGTGAAGAAATGCCTTAAAGCAGCTCAAGATCATCAGAAAAGTTATATGGATAGACATTGCTAAGAGATGGAGTATGCGGTTAGAGATAGAGTGCATTTGAGAGTATCACCCTGGACAAAATTGTGCCTTTTGGCTATAAAAAAAAATAATTAAGCCTTATGAGATTGTGTAACATGTAAGACCTTTGGCATACATATTGGCTTTGCTTCTAGAGTTGCCTTAGATCCATGATGTGTTCTATGTATCTATTCTAAAATGTTATAGATTAGATCCTGATCATATGATATTGAAGCTTGAGATAAAGGTGGCAAGAGATATAATTTACAAAGAGGAGCCAGTAAAGATTTTGGAGAGAGAGGTAAGGAAATTAAGATGTCAAGAGATTTTGATGGTACGGATATCATAAAGTCATCATAATTCTTTGAGGGAGGCTACTTGAGAGGTCAAGGATAATGTTCGACGTCAATATCTTCATTTATTTGAAGACCTAGGTATGCATTTTAATTTCAAGGATGAAATTTCTTTTAAGGGGAAATAACTATAAAGCCCACTTAGTTTTGGGCCAAAACTTGAATTGATTTAGGCTTAAGATTTGACTTGACCTTAAAATAAATTTAAAAAATATTGAAAATGAAAACAAAATCTATAGAGAGTTTTAATGATTAGCCAATTGAAGAATTAGGTTTCAGCTCTGTTAGGGAATAAGTTTATCTTATAGTTTATATACCTTTGAAGTTTGTGGTTTGTTTCATAGTTAAAGGGGAGGATTTTGTGAAGGGAGACTGTTGGAGAGTGAGAAGCTTTTGTAAATCACCTCGTTAGAGTAATCTTATGCATTGGTGAGTTCTGTCAATCACTGGTTGGATTTTTACCTTGTATGTGAGTTTTGGAATTTGATTTTTAAGTGTAATCAACCAATGGTGTGGCTGGTAACCCAACAAGAGCTTATATTGCATAATCATTGGTTTCTAGGAAGGTCTTGTTAGCAGCCATTGTTGTTGTGTTTTCTTTCGTTTTAGTTCAAGTTGTAGGGATTAATTAGTTTTGGATGCTAGCTGTAGTGTATGGTTGTTGTTGTAAAAGTGTTTGAGGATAAAAGAGAAATTAAAGGGGGAAGGAGATAAGCAAAAGCAAAAGAAAGGGAAAACCGGGCTTAAGAGAGAGCCATCGGTAGTGAGAGGTTGTTAGAGTTGAGAAATGAAAGAAGAAAAGGAGAGAAAAAGAAAAAGGGAGGAGATGGGAAAAACTGAAGCAAAGGAGTAAATGGAATCAGGTTAGATGGAGGAGGAGGTAGCTCGTCGGCAATGACGTTAGTTCATCGGAGAAGAATAAGAAGAAGAAGGAGGTGAAGGAGATAAGAAAGCTTCAGGTCTAAATGGTAGATTAGATTTTAGGGCTTGGGTGTTTTGTAATTTTAGATTTCTTTAGGGTTAATATAGGATTTAGGGAATTTTGGATAATTGTGAAATTTCTAAGAAGTTTAGGGGCATTTTAAGAAAAACTTAATAAGGACAATTTTGAGAATTTTGGAATCTGTTAAAGGCAGTTTTGGAAATCAAAGTTTTAAAAATATTTTAAAGATTTATGGAAATTTAGGGATGTTTTTAATAAACTAGGTTGTTAAGTTAATTTTAGGCCTAGTTGCTCAAATTGAGCTTTTAAACTTATATTTTGAATTGAATATAATGGGTTTTGATGAATGTGTAGATTCCGGGGATCAATGATTGGAAAACTTGACCCAATTGATAAATTCACATATTCAGTAGACCAAATAAGAATTTCTAAGTTGTACCCTTATAATATTATAATTATGTGCTAACTTATATAATGTAATTGATTATGTGAAATGCGTGAGATTTAGAAGTTTATAAAAAGAATTCCTTTATTAAATTAGTAAATTTTGCTATGATATCATATTTATTTTGAAAATATCTAATTGTGTTAATTGTTTGGATTAAATGTGCTTCCATGTAACATGTTGATATTATGTGATGGGATTGTTTGAATGATGAAAATTTTCTTAATTATTTTATGATACTACTTAATTAAACAAATTTTGTTGTGATATAGTATTTTCTTTAAATATGATATTGGAATAAATATTGATTAAGTGTAGTCAGTTTACAATGTAATTATTTGATTAACAATTTGACTAAATATTTTCCTTTATTAGAAAATTAATGATTTATGCTACAACTTTTCTAATTAGTTGAGAATGTATGAGTTATATTAATTGATTGGACTGATTATAAAAATTGTGAGAAATCTATTGCAAATTATTGTATCATGAGCATTTATATTTTTGAACTAGGTAAATTGAACTTTAAGATATGAAATTAATTATGATTAGTAATAGTATGTCGAGGAAATCGAAAAAAGAATCAAATTACTTAATGGATTGAGGTTAAGGAATAAAGAGATAGCTTATATATGTCAAAATATATTTAGTAGTCCTAAATTGAAATATATAGTGATTTGAGATCGAGATTGAGATTGAGATTGAGATTTGATGACATTGATATGGGCAAATACCTATGTTTGGAGTAATGCCACGACATCTTGAGCCCTAAGCATGTCATACCCGAAGTTAGATACCCAAGTGATATTGAGGTATCCTGAATTTTGAGAATGTTCTATGTTGCGCTTAAGTACTAAAGTGACGTCAAAATATCAAATGTGATTTAATTGAGAAATACCATGTATTGGAAATATATATACATATACACATATGATATTTGATTTATCCACACACAAATTGAAATAATGACATGATGATATGAGCCGATGGATAGATTAAACGTAGTCTTAAATATTGGAAATTAATTAAAGTGAATAACTTATAATAATAGTTTTGCATCGTAGACATGATTTTTCATGAGATTTTGATATATGTATATGTGAGTATTATTCCTAAATAATTGTTTTAGTCCATCTATATATGTGAAATATTTTTACATAAAAATACAATGATAAAATTCTTATTAAGTAGGCAATTTCTTCCCCTATTATCTTTTCAGGAGTCTAATTGTGATTATAGTAAACTCCACTTGATTTTATTTTTGTTAAGTTAGGTAGGTTGGCAATAAGCTTAATTCTATTTTTCTGTTTTTACTGTTGGGCTTTTGAATATTGATGTATTAAACCAATTTATTTGTTATTAAGACAGTTGAGCATTATTTTCTGTTTTATGAACTGAATTTGCAAATTAGATTTTTCTAATGAATTTCTTGAGATTTAAGATTTAAAATTTGTGAGTATTTGATTTTAGATGAAATTCTGGAGCGTTAGACCAACAATCCTTCAAAATTAAACGAAGTTCGAATTTGCTTGATCCTATGCAAGAAGCATTCCTCGTATTAATAACTCTACCGGTTCTTGGCCAAAATTCAGCAATGACAAACAAAATAATCATACACACGCTAAGACCTGATAGTAATCCGCATGAAAAGAAAAAGATGAAGCGACAAAACTATAACTTTTTATCCTTTCTGATATCTCTTAATTCTCCTTTCTATGAGCGGAACATAGATGTCTACAGCCAGAAAGTTAAATAGATCTAAATGTAGTGAAGGTACTAGGAATTTAATGTTCATCAGATGCAAAGAAATACAATATTGTAAAGTACGAGGGATAAAGGTCCTGTCGACACGTCTGAGTTCAAGGTTTCGATTGCCTTGCGGGGCCTATTTAGCTGTCTACAATAATGCTTATGTTGTAATTTGCAGGACCTTTTTGCCATATATAATATATTATGTACAAGTTAAAGACATTTGCAGTTATCCTTTTAGCTCCTTGTCTTTCTAAACTCTTGAAATTAGGGTGATTAAAAAAATTAAAGGTACAAACTATTTTTTAATATTTTAAAAAATTTTAAATTATCTTTTAACATTTTTAAAAGTATTATTTTATTTTTTAACAATTGTAAAATAATACACTTTACTTTTTAATATTTGTAAAATAATATAAATTATCTTTTTAATATTAGTTTAATTAATTATTTTTTTAATAATTAGTTAATATTTTATTTATAGAATATTGACAAAATTAACATTTATCTAATAAAATTTTAACAAAATTAGCGTTAAAGGGATAAATTGTACTATTTATAAATGTTTTAAGGTAATATGTACTATTTTGTAATGTGAAAAAATAAATTATACCATTTTACAAATATTAAGGAATAAATATATATCTTTAAAAAAGTTAAAAGTCAAATTAAAATATTTTTTAATTGTTAAGAAGTAAGTTATACCTTTTGTCCAAAAAAAAAAAAAAAAGGAAATAAAGTTTGGAAACTCCCAATTAATCTATAAATACTATATTATATCAAGTGTTTGGTAGTGAAAATACAATATCTCTGAGTATTTGTGCCCTTGTTACTGAAACTCGTTTTGTAAACGTGTTTTTTATTTGACATGAGGTCTTCTAATGATGTACTTACATTGCACTTGCATGATTCTGGCATTCAACCTTAGACAATCAAGTCAATATTGGACAACTCAATATGGTCTAAAGTGTCTATAATTTCATCAATGCGTTAGACTTAGGGGGAGAGTACTTTTTAACATTTATTGGAAGGGGGAATAAAAAAGATATGTTATGACCAAGGTATGAAATTCTAGGTCGAATTTCATAATGTTATAGCTACAATTAATGTTTTCCGAGTTCAATATTAAATATGGACTGCTAATCACTGAGCCAATTTCAGGCTTGGACCCAGCAGGCCGGCAAAATACATTTTTGATATAGCTGCTATGGGCTTTATCATTGCATTAAATTCTAATGTGAATTTTAATAATTCACGTAAGGTAGATTGTGGTTTTGTGTTATGGTTGTTATATTTTTGTATTGGTAATTACGTTTTTTTTATCGATTTATATGCTGTATTAGTATATTTTCTTTATCAATTTTTGTATTAAAAAAACATAAAATCAAAACTAAAAACAAAAGCCAAAGGCAGTTAGTCAATTCTCTCGTAAGCCCCCAGTGTTTGAATAATTACGTCAAATTATTCGAGCAAATTCCGTAGTTATTGAGGAGTTCTTTTCTACTTATTTTTATCTTTGGCTAAGTTCCTCATTGTTTTAATAAATGTTAAATTATTTAAACAGATTTCTTAGATCAAAGCAATTTTGTATCTATAATTATTATTAAATTAAATTAATTATATATATATTTATTTAATTAAATAATAATATATCTATACAGCATTTTAGTGGGTGGCAAGCATGTAACCATTTTAGGGCTTCTTTTGTTTAACTTCTTTTTTTAGTTTTTGTTTCTTATTTTTTTAAGTATAAAAATAGAAAAAAGTACAAAACTAAAAAAATACAAAGAACTAATACAAATATATAAAAATTCAATAAAAAACCAAAATTAATAACAATACCAAACATTTTCGTAACTTTTCAATCGGTAAAAGTTTTATGAGATTTTATTAGGATGTTTGATATTATTGTTGATTACAGTTTTTTATTATGATTTATGTGTTTTTATATTAATGTTTATATTTTTTTCAATTTTTATGCTATTTTTTATTTCTATTTTTTTAAAAACAAAAAATTAAAATTGAAAAAACAAATGATAGAAAACAAGCCCTACATTTTAATAGATAAAGAATTAATATAAAATAAGATGTTGGAAGTTAATTATATAAAACTACAAGCATTATTAATGCAATTCCAATCACCGTATGTGGAATGATATTTCTTCTTCTTTTTTTTTTTTTTGTTTCCCTAAAAAATAGCTCAAGGGGAATAGGTACATACTACTTTCGCTAACCAATATTTTTGTTGTCCCTTATTTTTAGGCTTTGACTCTTAATATAGACTCGTGAATAATTGCTTCAGTATCT